>LPNX010994857.1:0-52397 GCA_001517045.1 Pseudotsuga menziesii | reverse complement strand
TTTTTTATGGTTTTTATTGCATTTACAAATAAAAAATGGTAATTTAAGTATCTAATTGAAAAAAAAAGCTATGGGTAAATGAATTACTTGTTAATATGATGATTCACCAGAGGATTTGTCTTCAAATCGAGGAATGGGCACTCTTCCAAGCTCCTAGGGCATAGACACGCCATCGTCTTGGCGCTCCTGTTTGGTGAAAATGACTCTCGGTTGGGACTGTGTGTTTTTTAATTGTTTTTAGATTTACAAAACACGCACGTGTTATAGAGTTACAAAATGCGTGCGCGTTTTGTAGTTCTATAACACTTGCACGTTATGGTTACCTGGCCTACATGTCTGCTGACATGTCACGCTCGGATTTACTATTCCAAGTGCTATGGAAGAGGAGCGCATTCTTTTTCTATGTAACATGAGCTTGTTACTAAAAAGTTGAATTGCATCTAAAAGGTCCCTCAAATTCTTGCACACACCCTATATAAAGGAGTAGAAACAATGTAATAAGATATATTATGAAGTATGTTGTAATTGGAGCTCTACTCATTTGGATGTTTTCCCCTTGAAGAGACGAGTGAACATTTATTTTCCATCAATAAAGGTAATTCTATTGTGATATTTGTTTATCTACAATTGTTTGTCAGTGTGATTATCTTGTCATTTTCATTCCAAAATCTTACTTTATTCTTTTTTTTTTTAATTTTCGATTCTTTCAATAAGGTACTAGTATTAAAGTAATTTTCTTAGCCAAAAATTAAAACAAAAATAGGCTAGGAATGTGTTTTAGTGTTTATAAATACCGTAGTCATTTATCGTTTAATAGGTAAGTATGTGGTCGGGGAAGACTACAGACATGAATACAATATGTTTCACTTGGTTGGACACCCTTGTAACCACTATTGGTACCCTTCAAGTAGTACCATATCATATAAAACCCATATATAGAATTTTTAATTCCACATAACCTCAGATATATTAGAAGTCCCCTAGGTGACCTAAACCCAACTTTAGATAATTTGATCAATTGTCTTTTTACTATAGTTATACTAATCACAACACTTAGGAAGATTACTCTCTAGTACTTGGGTAGTTGGGTAGTATATATAGGGGCATGATCTATCCTATGTAGTTAGTTCCCTGAGATATCTGGTTGAGTACTATTATTGGAATATGCAAGTATACGAGAGGGTTATAGAAACCGTCACTCCCTTACCTTTAGGACCATGGAAGCCATGTCCTCTATGACCAATTTATGAAATTCTTCCTTATTTTGTAGTATTAAGAATTGAAACCCTTAATTTATACCCATCTCACCAAAATACTTACATTTTGTTGATTGCATTAGTACCTCTCTCTAGTAACCCTTTCTATGAACTCACATATTTATACCCTTGTGCCCAACCTATCTCAACACAATCCTTTAAACTAAGTTGATCACAATGTTACCACTATTCTGTACCTTTTTTTGTGGACCCATTTCCCATATGGATAACACTGAAGGAGGTGAGCTCTCTCACATAATTTTCAACTTGTAAACACTATATGATGAGTTTCAAAACAATTTAGAACACAACCACTCCTCTTGTTAGAAAAATATTGATGAAATCCACAACAATGTTACTGAATTGGACTCGCTTCCTGACCAAATAGCCCACTTTCATGAAACTCTTTCCTTCATCATCTTTAGGATATCATAAATCAAATCAACTTTCCCTAAAGGAAAGGGATTAATCATATAATCCCAATGGGACTCACTGTTCTTCACTAGTTTGTCATTCAATGACTAAAATGGAAAACATAATTCCTAAAGTTAATCTCAGCAAATTCAATATGTCAAACCCTTTACAACATGTCACTCAGATGGAACATTACTTTATGATATGGTGAAGCTTTAACTGGATGTCTTATATTTAGATCCTAAATTTTGGAAATTGTGGCAATGGCATAGAAAATCATTCCATGGTTATATTTCCTCGACTCATTCCATGGTTATATTTCCATCTCATATTTTGAGTAGCTAGCCATTCACACCAAAGTAATGTCTTACACTTTTTAGAAGGAATGTTTCATTAGTGGTTTAAAAGAAGAGATACATCCACATTCCTTAATGTCTCATTAAACTACCTGGATGGAATCCAATCAAAGAACTAGAGAATCCCAAAGGATGATGAATACTCAAATAAAAAAGGCCCCATTTATTCCCCATCCACCTACCTTCCCTTCCACTAATCCTACCCTGTCCTTGGTTCCTTATACATGGGTTTCCAACAAGGAATATCTACACTCTCAAAGGAATTATATCTAAATCTCCAAATATTATGAGCTTCCACTATATGGAATAAATTCTTAAAAAGGACCATTCCTTCCATGTGATTCAAGCTTTTGAGACCCCTTCTCAACCAATCTTATGGAATCTACTTAGTCTTGTACAAAGAAAAATGCATCTTTTTACACTCCCAAAGGACCACCCCTTTCTGATACTGAGGATGATCATTCCATTCCACTCATACATGGTTTCCTCCCACCCAATGTCACATGCCCCAATTTGCAAAACACTTTTATGTTTTAAGAAACATTATGTTACATTTTATGTAAAGTTTGTAATTAATGACCAAGTGGGGTCAAGGATAATTTAATGTAATTTCAGAATATTTTATTAATAAATAAATGAAAGATGAGAAAACCCTAAGCTTTTAAATGAGTGTTTTATTCAATCACTTGATAGAGGAGGCTGGGTTGAGAGCAGATTGACATGTGGCGGCATCCTCAAACTTCTTCTAGCTGTTGCAGGTGGCAACTTCCCTATTTTTGTGGTCATGATTCCCCAAGAAAGTGGAACAAGAGCAAGTCGCTCATTAAGCAAAAACTGACCCAAAAGACATAGGCATGCTAATAAAACTTCCCATTGAATATAGCTAAGGATGCTCATTATGGATTTGTGATCATTTCGAGTGAATGAAGTGCACAAGAGAATTTGATGGAGGGGACTAGCTTAAGTAAGTTTGAGTGAATAAGTGCTAAAGACCTAAACTAGTGCAGCTATTCTAAGTTGAGTTCATACTGCTGCAAGTAGAACTGAGTTACTGTTGAACACTCAGTGGAGTTGTAGAGGATTTCTAGACCACATCTCTCACCCAGTACTTCTACGAGGAGGACCAGGAGACAAGCTCGGGGGTCCTGAGAATTGCAGTCTACCTCTTCTCCAGGAGTTGGTTGGGAGGAACAGGTTCCTTAAGCTGTTGTCACCTCATCTATACTTCCAGGTTTTACTTGTTTAGTTTAGTCATATAATTATTTATTGTATCTCGAAAGTTTAATATTTATCAATGATATAACATATTTCTATTTTATTTATATTAGGGATAGTTAGAATAAATGCATATGATGTGAAAGTTAGTAAGTTCTAAATTAGCTAGATTATGGTAAATAAGTAGAGAAATTCTGAGTTAATTGATAGATATAAAAAAAAAAATACCTAAACTGTATTTTTCCACACCTTTTGCAAGGTCCTACTCTAGTACATGAGGATAATTTACTTTCAAATAATGGATTTGAATAAAGTGTGTATGCAAATGAAATGGTTATATTCTATAGGATTTATGTATAAATTTTCTATAGGTTTTCTTTTGTACTTTTATTTATTTAAGGTACTTAAATAAATTAAATAGAGATAGAGGATTAAGCCTAGATATTACACACTAGTCTGTGTAATATTTTACACAGTAAAACAAGAAAAATTCTATACTATAAAATCTAATATATTAACATAAATAGATAATATAGAAATAGGAAAACTATTAAGATTTAGTTTAACTTAACAAAGATAGTTTATAAGGTTAAATAATTACCCTATTAATACACGTAAGTAAAAATGCAAACTAGGTTTAAAGAGGAAAATGAAAACTAACTCTATAAATATTTAAAAAGGATTTGGGGTTTGTAAAAGAACTAATCATTTCATAATAAAGTAAATTCACAATTTATAAATATCAAAACCTAACAGTGTTTTCCAAAAGTAAAAGAGGTAAATTTATTCAATCAAGTTTGTTTCTCTATTTTATTTCCAGAAATCATTCCTAAAACAATAATTATGTTACTATCCAAGTATTCCACTATCAAAAGCCCTCAAATCATAATTCATTTGAAGAGAAACAAATTAATTATTAAACTACTTAACCCTAAACCCCTCAAAGGTAAATAACAATAAAAATAGTTAAAATGATCACATTATATAAATATTATCTAAACAGAGATACTGTTAATTCAACTTTGAGCTGTAATAATACTTTTAATATCAAAAACAAAATTGAACAGACATAGTCTCGGCCTATGGCCTTTTACATCACTAGACAAGGCTTAAAATCATAAATAAAAGTATTTACATACAAACAGAGTTCACTTAAAAACCAACATCTGTTTCGGCTACGAAAACCCTTCCAAAAAGGAGTTCCGCAAGAACAGCCATTAGAGATTTTAAAACCCTAACAAATCCTTATATAACGGCCCAATGGCGTGTTCAATTAAAGTCACGGCTATGAAAGCCCCAAATTCTTTCACTACAAAACAACCACTAAGGCTTGAAAAGAAAACAGAGTGTCTAATAGCCATGGCCGAACAAGTAATCAACAACACACGTCAGTATCATCTTAATTCACCATACAACTCATGCAGGAGATCCCCAAGTGAAATTGAGGCTTACCAGGGTGGATGCCCTCATGGAAGCCTGCTGGTGGAGTCCTTCAGAATTGATCTCTAGTCTTGAGATCCTGCACAAATCAAAACCCATTATGTTAGACACAAATAATTAATGAAATAATAATTTTCTGAAGTGAAAAAGAGTTTTTAACAAATTTGATTCTTAACTAAGGGATCTTGCACAACTGCCTTGATGTGGAGAGCCAACCCAAGCCTCGTTCAAAGCACTCTCAGAAGAAAATACAATTCACAGGGTTCAATTGTGAAGTCCCAAGCCATGATGAGGTAGGGATCAAACCCACGATAGGAAACAAGCAGTAAAGCAAAGAACCCAACACACTCTTTCAAGCAACTCTCTTCACACTATGTGAGGTTAAAAGCACTCATAGAGTACAAACTCACATAGTAAAAACGACGATGAAGAAAGCTAAACCTTACAATACTCTTTTCGACAATCAAAACCACCCTACGACAGCAGCAAGCACTGTGCTCACTTTCACAGTACCAGAGCTTGAAGGACAAACTTGTAGAGGCTAGGTAATGACGAAGAGAAGCACCTACAATGTTATGGTAATGGGGATAGAAAGCTCCTACACAGAAGAAAACAATGGCAGTGTAAAAACTAAACTTGTTGAGGAACTCAGTGGATTACGAAAGGCCTGTGTGTAAATGATTGGAGGATTGGCAACAAGCCTGGCATCCATGAGCTCGTAGCTCAACCACCCCACAGCAGAGACAAATAAAATGCAATTTTTTAGGGTTTGGAACAAGTTTTATATGGCACCTCAAGGTCAACAAAACCTAATCATTGAACACCAACCACATGTCCACCAAATTATTTGCAAATCATGGGTTTCATGTTATAGTTCGAAAGTCTCATTAACCTACACAAATCATTCTTTAAAAGTCAAAACCTTAGGGTATTATTGCTTGGTATCATTATCCTTGTTTTTTTTTCTTTGTTTATTTTATAAACCAAAGACTTTGTGTTTGAGAGGTATTCATATACACTAGGGTCTTATGCATAATTTTAACTTTAACTTTTGCATATCTATGTTCTCCTCATTTTACATAATGTTTACTATTGGTATTAATAAGATACAAACAATGGAGGATGAACCAACATTATATAGAAATACTTAACCATAGAGATCCTTGAGCTAGGAATTAGTATAATCATGGATTTAAAATTAGAAATATATGCATTGTCAACAAAAAACTCATATAAAATGAGATTTCATATACAAGAAAATTAAATACAAATACTTGATTAAGGAGAATCATTAGAATAGAATAATTAAAGTTTTGGAAATAACTTGAATAAATATAAATAGTACTTTATACCAAACACTAGAAATAAATATGTAGTTTTGGTCACAAGTATGTTTAACATATCTTTTAGTTTATAGACTTCTTAGGTTATTGTGCTCTTAATGGCAAGAGTAGATCTGTCCATAAGATGCACCATCTAAAATAAAATACAAGTCTATAACTGAAAACACAAAAAGGAAAGTAATGGAACAAGTACTATGGCAATAACCATAACTGAACTAAACCCATTCTTTTACAATAGTGTTTTTACAAACATTTATGCAGGTTTATAACAATAGAAATACCAACAATACCTCTTATAGGGTCACGCTGCAAAACAAACAATTTAACTAGCATTTTATCCTATGCTAGTTGAGTGATATTCTCGATCTGGAATTATTGGTAACAAAACTGCTTACCTATATAGAACCTGTAAAAGAAGCATCACTTCACTGTGTTAGCTGTAAGCTAGGTAAGCCTCGATCTCAACTAAGGTTCTTTCCTACTTTTTAGAAGACAGTAAAACACACTTAGTATCAGGTTTAGATGTAGTTTTATTTATTGTCCTTTTTAAAACATAAACTGCTGAATTTAACATCCATAACATAGTACTTCAAAGATAAACAAATAAATTATATAGAACTAAAGAATTACAATGCTCAATTCTAAATACTATTGTTTGAGTAACCGCTAGCATTTATTGGTTCTTAGGCAGTGACATATTTGAACATTTTATGTTACATGAAAATTTTTAAATTTTTATGAATTTTTGGGTTATTACACCCAATGTATACTTGTATTTCCATTTATGTTCCCAAAAAGTGAAATCGAAGAGATAATTCATGAGTCACTAGTTATTGAGTGTCATATGCTCTAGTACCAACCCTTATTCTTCCCCAACAGTTTTGGTCCTCATGAACGACGTTGCTTGGCATATGTGTCCCAACTTCCATGCTTTGAACAAGTCAACTATCAAGGATAAGTTTCCCATTCGTGTCATTAATGACCTTATGGATGATCTCAAGGGTGCTCAAATATTCACCAAACTTATTCTTTTTGAGGCTATCATCAAATTTCCATAAAGAAGGAGGGGAAAACCAAAATTGTTTTTTGTGCTTTGGCCTTTTCAATGAACTCTCCCCTTTTCAGAGTCTCATGAACACAATATTTAAACCCTTTATGCATAGTTTTGTCATCGTCTTTTTTGATGACATCTTGATCTATAGTAAAACTTGCCAAGTTTATATAGAACATGTGAATAAAGTATTACAACTACTTGAGGATCGCCAAATCTTTCTTAAAAGGTCTGAATGTGTCTTTGAGATATTTGAAATGGAGTATTTGTTCCATATTGTTAGTCAAGAGGTGTGTGTGTGTGTGGATTCAAATAAAATTGAAGAAATCAAGGATTGGCCTTTCCTTAAAACTATTAAATTAGATTTTTTTTGGGTCTCATTGGTTATTATAGGAAGTTTGTCTGGAAATATGGTAAGATTTCAACTCCACTCACTAATTTTCTAAGAAAATAATTTCAATTGGAGTGTTATGGCAGAAAAGGATTTCCAGAACTTAAAAGAGGTTATGTGTACCACTTGGGTACTTTCTTTCCTAGAATTCACTAAATCATTTGTCTTGGAATGTGATGCCTTTGGTAAAGGAATCATAGTATTCCTCATGTGAGTAGAGAAACCATTATATTTTACTGGTAAACAAGTATTTAAGCAACACTTAGGAAATTCAACTTACAAAAAATGAGATGATGGCCATATTGTATGCTATGGAAATATGCTATCCATACCGACTTGGGAAACATTTCCAAATAAAAACTAATCATTGTAGCTTGAAATGATTTATAGAAAATGGAAACTCCTCCCATAATCAACAAAATGTTGAGATATGACTACAATATTATTTACCAAAAGGCCAAGGAGAATGTGGTACCAGATTATTTCTCCTAACAGTTTGAAGAAGAATGTTTCCTCTTTTCCCTCTTTGTTATCTCCTAAAATAACCAGTCGGTTTTCTATTATTTTAGGTGATAGGTTTGAGTCCAAAATTTTATTTTTAAATTTTTTAGAGTCAATAATGAGATCCTTGTTCTCATTACTAAGTCAAAAATCCAATTTATTTGAGTCTTAGTTTCAAATTTTGAGAAAGACAGGTTATGGTAAAGGCTAGATTAGCTACCAAAAGAGCTCAGTTCTGGCAGCCGGAAGAATCAAGCTAAGGTTCAAGTTCACATTAGCTGCCAAAAGAGCCCAGTCTTGGCAGCTAGAAGGATTAAGCTAAGTTATGTTAGCTGCCAAAAAAGCATCTCATTAAAAAATTAAAAAAGAGAGCACGTGTCCGTACTCAAGCTTCACATCAAGCGAGCCTGTGGGTTTTGCTGCCAAGGAGAAGATCAGAGCGCGTCTCATACGACCATCATGAAGTTTAATGTCGGTTTACTACTGAAAGCAAGTTATGAAGCACCATATCATTAACTACGCAGGATTACGCAGGGGGTTCATAATGTGATGCATATCTCCAGATCATTCGAAGTTGATCGATCCATCATTTCACACGAAGTTGGGCGATTTCATAGGTGATTACCTGCTGAGCTCATTCAATGGGTATCTCATTTCTTAAGCATTGCAAGCAGACCCGAGGCTCCCTGTTATGTTATCACGCAGTTGGAGTTCTGGTTCGATCCAGGAGTTCTCTTTCATCAAAACAAGTCCTCATCACGGAGTCTCTTTACAAAGGTTCGGCTCATGGCCAAAACAGGTCTGCCACTCAGGACAGAGCTAGATGGAGTGTGGTACCTCGAGTCCCACCCACAAGTAGCGGAGTTCTTCAAAACCGTACAGGTGTTTGAGTATTGTGAAAGGCTCACCAGTTTTAACCAGCCACTCGCCGAAGCATTCGCTCAGAGTTACAATGGAAGAACAATAAAGTTTGGCAGAGAGGAGTTTCATGTGGACGAGGCAGCCATAGCTGAGTGTACAGGCCTCCCCAGGACAGGGCAAAGTTGGTTTAAGACCACTAAGGCCTCAGATATTGAATTCAGGTCATATCTTCTACCAGCCCATAAGGAGACCATTCAGAGAAGAGATTTTCCCATCACTTTTCTTGAACCCCAATGGCAAACTCTGTTAAAGGCCATTTTCGTTTACATAACCTGTGAAGGCCGATATCACAGGGTGCTGCACTACCATTTCAAGTTATTAAATCATTTCACAGGAAGGGTAAGTATAAATCTGCCATATTTCTTTCACAAGACCCTAACGAAAATGGCAAAGCAAGTCCAGGCTAGACCCAGCAAGATAGCCAGCAGAATCTCTCACCAGGGTCTCATAACATTGATAATCAAGGAGCTGTTGAAGAAAAGGGGTATAGACTGGAAATATTTTTTGTTTTGGCATGAGTTCCCTACAGAGCTTGCAAATGAAGAGGCGGTTGAACAGGGTAAGGGCGAAAAGAGCAGCACTCCCAAAACCAGCAAAAGAAAGAGGAGAGCCATCTCTCCTCAAGCCCAAACAGAATCCCCTTCCTCATCTAGCAAAAAGAGAAGGGCAAAGAAGAAGCTGGTATTTGAACAAGCTGAAGGAGCTCCTCAAGGAAAAAATCCTCTAAATCTCCCCTACTCAGGATCTGAATCTGGAGACGAAGGAAATCAAAGAGCAGAGCAGCCCATTGAAGGAGATAAAGGTAAAGACCTTCCCTCAACTGATGCACCAAGTCCTAAACCTTCCACACTAGAAACCAAGAAGTCCAATAAGCTGCTACAGGAACTTTCCCAAGCAAGACATAATGTTCAGCAAGTCAAAATGCACAACGCAGAGTTGATTGGAAGGAATATGGCACTGCATGACCAGAGCCAGGAGATTGTCGAAAGACTCAAGAAGACAACAGAAAGGAACGCAATGCTGATAAAAGAGAATGCCAAACTCTACCGCACTCTTAGGATGCTTAGGTTAAAATTGAGGGAATTGGAGGGGACAGAGGTGCAACCAGTAGTCCCAGAAGCACAACCATCTGGCCTAGACTCGTTGGCTAAAGTAGCCACGATCCTTGAAGAAGAAACGCCTGTGGAAACTCAAAAAGAACAGCCTGTGGAAACTCAAAAAGAACAGCCTGTGGAAACTCAAAAAGAACAGCCTGTGGAAGCTCAGCAAAAGAGGACTAAACGAGCGATACGAAGGAAGGGAGCAGCTGCAAAGAAATCCTAACAACTGAGCACCAGCTTGCGGGACAACATCGTTTTGGTTTTTGAATTTTTGACAGTCTTCAGCTTTCAGTAGCTTAGGCAAGCCTCACTAAGCTCATTAGCTGCCAAAAGGACTAACTATTGGCGATTAGTGTTGTTTTGGGTTTTAAAGTTTGAAACAGTTACAGCGTTTGGCAGCTTAGGCGAGCCCCACCGAGCTCATTAGCTGCCAAAAGAACTGACTTCCAGCAGTTAAGGCATGAAATCAACAGAGTAGTAAATTGCCAAAAGCTGGTTTTTGACAGATTTCTATGCTTTTGCCCAGATATCATTTTTGTTCGTGGAAATGGCATAAGACCAGTTGTAAGAGATATATCATGAATTATGTTATCCATATCTGAAGACCCTTGGGAGAGATTTCAGTCAGTAGGGCGTCATTAATGAATTCGACCTTCTTTCAAGGAATACCACTGAAAGTCGACTGCCACATCAATGACTTCAGTTGTTATGCGCCAGCCCAGCCCACCGAGCCTTTGAAGGCCAGCTCTTCTGCATCGAGCAGGCTTAGCACAAATCGAAGGAGAATTACTTAATGTCATCTCCTTGATTTCAGGGACTAGTTCAAGTCTTTTAGTATTGTTGTTCAGTTAGTTTCAGTTAACTAAATCAGATCCACATTTTTAGGATCTGAAAACTATTGTGTAAAGGCTATAAAGCCTGAGAACCAAGACTTTGTAGTGGTTCGATTTTGGATGCAATTTTTGCTATGGTACTCAGCTTTTTCATGCTAATATAGATCACAGGCTTCTCTCAGCTTCGATGTTAGTTTCCATTTTCTCTTTCACTGTATCAGTGTTTCCTAGCTTCGAATGTGAACGTTTACTTTCCATTGTCTAGCTCGCAGCTTGGTATTAGTTTCTTTAATGTCTCTCGAGCCCTACTATGTACTGGTTTGGTTACATTTGTTCTTCGCCCACCTTTGATATTATATGCTCATCAATCGATTCTTGAGAGCACTGTTTCATCTGTTTACATGCTGAATGTCTGAATGCTGTACTCTGATTTAGTCATCCCATTGATCCATCTCCATAAAACACCAAAAACATTGATTTCTCAAGTTACCAGGCATACCTAGCCTATAACCCTAGGTAGTTTCCTGGAGTGATAACACTCTCCTTTATTATAGAAGAATAGTTGATGTCGATAATGAATGGTTGAAAGAACCCATGCTTTCTACCATGATCCAACAACTTCAATAGGAACCCCATGCATATTTAGGCCATATTTGGCACACTGATTTGTTATGTTATAAAGGATTCCTATATTTTCCCAAGAATTCAACATTCAAATCATGAGTGTTATTAGATATACATTCATCCCTCACAATCAATCATTTGGGATTTCCTAAAACATATAAAAAAAATTAATGTTAAATTTTCTAGTAAGGCATGAAGAAGCACATCTACACACTTGTCTTGGAATGTGACACTTTCCAAAGAAATAGAGGTGAGACAATGACACCTCCATGTGAACTTCAATCACATCCAAATCCAACTTAATTATGGAGTGTAATTTCTATGGATTTGATTGTGGGGTAAGCAAATCTAGGAACAAGTCTGTAATCATGGTTGTGGTTGATTTTGTTTCCAAATATGCCCATTTTTGTTCCCTAAAACACCCTTTTAAGGCCTTTATGGTAGCTCAAGTATTCATGGATAACATATTGAAACTTCACGGTATTCCACAATATCTTGTCATGGACCGTGTCCCCACCTTCACCAGAAATTTATTGCATTGTTTCTTTACCCTAGAGCACTCAACTGAATTTCAACGTCACCTATTATCCCCAAAATGATGGTCGAATTTAAGTTTTCAACAAGTTCTTAGAAGTGAATTGGTGATGCTTTAATTTAGAGTGAAAATACCAATGGGATCAGTGGTTACCTTAGACATAATGGTGGTATAATAAAACTTATCATACTACCACTAGAATGACTCCCTTTGCATTTGTTTATGAAAAAATACCACCTTATACATCTCTAAGGTACATGCAGTCTGTTACCTCAAAAACTAGCACTCTTCCATGATCGAAGACAAGTGGACCAAAATGAAGTATGTAGATTCAAATATGACAAGTGGACCTAGTGGACCCAATGCTATGATAAAAAAAATATTCAAGAAAGTAAACCCAATGTCACCTCGATGCAACTCCCTTTCTGTTTAGACCCTACTCCTTGGGCCACAGGAGGATCCCCAAAACATGGTAATGATAGTCTTGCAATAACACAACAAAATATAATTCTATCCCTACAAAACCTTCTGATTGTTAGTAGACCAATTCCTAAGGAAGTTAATGAAATATAAGTACAATTAACCATTAGAATAGGAAGGTTAGGAGAAATAATGAAGAAGCAAATCAATGCTACAAATTTTTGCAATAAAAACCAGCACTATAAAATATGAGATATCTATCAAACTAATCATCATAATCGTGTGAAATTAACCTCCCAACAACCAACAAAGAGGGACACACCTATCCCCCTAGTGTGCAGATGTTTTGATAGATGAAATATGTGATTTAATACTAATCTATGCTACATTTCTACAACTTACCACAGTAAAATAAAATTAGAAATTTCTTGGACTCAAAATCCCCTTAGGGTACTCGCAAGTAACCTAGAATTTGACCCAAACTTCCTCAAACTCCTAGGGTTTCAATTTCCTTTGATATGGACATGGAATAACTCAATAATAAGATCTAAAACAAATCTGGATGACTAGAATCAGCTAACCCTAGGATGATTCCATCTCCTTTCAAGAAAAATTTAAGGCCAAAAAATTGATTTTTTTCTCAAATATTTTCAACCTTTTTGGATTTTTTCAATATCTAATTTAAATCTGAATTTTTTTGCTACAAGTGAATACTTCAAAAAACCACAATTAAATTAACCTATGACACAAAATGAATAAATTTGGAATTTTTGCAAAAATATATAATTTTTAGGGTTTTTCACAACCTATGATTTTTTTTTGGTATTTTTAACATTATATAGTACATAATTTTGATAAAAAGATTCAAAATGTTGATAAACAAAGACTTAAGTATTTTCCCTTCAAGGAAACTGGGGAATCATGGTTAGCATTCCTCTCAAGAATCGACAACCCTATTTTGATGAATTAGGAAAAACCAAGAAACCAAAAGTTATGTTGGTCTTGATCTAATTGGGAAAAAAGAGGTGCCAAAGGCCTAACAAGAAATACCCTCCAAGGATGAATGCGTCACTCACAAGACATATATTTAATGCATAAAAACCCCTAATTTACTTTTACTTTGGATGTCTTTGAAAGTGAAAGAGAAAAAGAACTAAATATTTGACCACAAGTGAACAAAAAACAGAAGAAAATAGTAACCTATTAACAATCCTTTTCCTTAAACAAGATTTACAATATTAAGTATCAAACTTCAATAACAAAAAGCATATCACATTGAAGCCTCAATATTGCCAAGAAAAGAGTGCACATAACTTATCCTAAATAGAAAAAAATAAAAATAAAAATGACTATTTTTTATACCATCATATTGTGTTAAAATGAGTAGAAGTTTCCTAATTTATATGTGACTTAGGCCAAATTAACCTCATTTACAATCCAACTAACCGAAAATGCTTAAAAAATCTGTTTCAATGAGTTTTTAGGGTTTGTCACCCACAAGATGTGGACTAAACNATAAAATAATTAAAAAATATGATGAATTGTTGCAACTTGGATGAATTATTGAGCATAAGAGGATGGTTTCATACCCTTAATATCCTGAAGGTAATCCCCACAAACCTATGGTCTTGGCCATTTTCTTTTATGGTGGCATTAGATTCTAGGACCATGAACCATGGATATTATGATGAATTTTATTAATATTATGTTATTGTTGTTGTTGTTGTTATTATTATTATTATTGTAATGACCTATAACTAAATAATGGCTCAACATGGACAACAACTTGTTGAGGATTCTTTGGATTTCACATGTGAAGGGGTTGGGGTTAGAGTTTTGGCTCCCCCTAACAATACTATAGTCTTCCTAATTTTGATATTATTTGATCCTGGTGGTCCTAATATATCTAATCAACACTTTTCATGCACCCATGCAACCATGTGCATTCCCACATGCACATGTACCATGCAACCATGCACCATGCACACCTAGCACTCTAGTGAATTGTATTAATTGTCATTCAGTTAGAGTCATAATATTTAATTGGATTTGTCCTCAGTTAATTATGTTCCAAGGTCAGTAGTCCTCAATTAATGAAATGAATTTCAGTCATCTTTAGTTAATTTGGGAATCTTTGGGTCAGTTTGAATTATACTGAGTGCATGGGAGTGGATTTGGGGAAATTAGATTTAGTGGGTGAAGTTCAAGTTACCTTCATGCATGGGGAATAATTTATGGGTAATTTTGAGTCAATTGTGGTGGGTTTGAGTTAGTGTTAAAAAGTTGATTTAGTTAATGAATGTGAGCGTCTTTATTATTGTTTTAGAGTTTGTATTAGTGGATTCAAGTTACTTAGTGGAGAAACTGAAGGGAACAATCAGTGGTTTTTGGGAGCACTCAATGATTGAGAGTTGTTTCTCATTGGTATGTAGTCAATCTCTTGAAGGAAATTCAAATTAGGATAAAGGGATTCAAATTTCTCTAGAGGTCTGTTGAGGCCTGGAAAATCGCAGGTAACAACAGCAAGGGATTCTCCCTAGTCAACGTTCCCAACTAGCCCATGACTGTTTGGTGTAGGGAATCTGTCCGGTTTGCGGTTCAGCTACCGTAGGTCAAGTGACAAAAATAAAAGGTTTTATCGGTTGCGACCCGATACACCGTATATATTTTTGTATTTTTGACTTAAAGTATGATATGCAAGTTCCTATTTAACATGCAGATTGATAAATAATGAAGGGAATATTCACAATGTGATGCGCAGGTTCTTACCTCTCGTCTTAAAACTCTCAAGCATCTAAATCACACACACAGTAAGAAAGTAAATATAACTATCTACCTATCCCTAGGGAGCCAAAATGTAACTTATCAATGAGTAATGTATATTGTGCATGCATCATAAAGAGAAATTACAGATAGTTGATATTTCCTCCCAAAACACATGAACAATTAAAGATATTTAAACAACCAAATAGCCAATTGCTTATGAACAGCATTCATTACTCATGGTGGTAATTTCATTCATTACTCATGGTGGTAATTTCATAAAATAAACCATAAATCATTCAAACAAGAACATAGGTCCTAAGAGTCAGAACGATCTCACAGTTAATGGACTCAAGCTGAAAACAAAATAGTTCTTCTTCAACAAATCCATAGCATAACATTTGAACATCCCACCAAAATTTATTCGACAGGAAAACTGTAATTCTTTATTGCAAAAGGAAATAGTTCTTCTTACAATAACTCTTCACTCATCTAACTGGTAAAAAGTCCCCTCTTCCTCTAAGTCCTCTATATTTATACAAAAGAATAAGACTGTTGGGCTTCCCACAAATAACTTTTGAGCTTCCCCAACTCTTCTCTTCCCAAAATTTACTTTCATTAAGTGTTTACAAAATTTACAACATAATGCAAAAGTGAGCAAATGTTCATGAGAAGGGCCCCGCTTGATTATTTAGAAATTTCTTCCACGCTGAAACCTCTGAAACGATACTTTCAAATTCAGAAGATTCTGAGAATCGAATATTTATCTCAAATTTTGCAGCCTGGTTCTTGATGGCTTCAATTCTGGCTGCACTAAAGAGAAACTGATCTTCTAACGACTGTATACTAAATGCGGAATGATCTACCTCATTCCTTAGGTTCTATTCATCTAAAGCTTTAATGTGCTGTATTCTTCTTTCATCTACTTGGTACTTGGTCCGAAAAAGCATCTATTCTTTGTTCAGCCTCTACCTGGCATCGGTTATAAGTAATCAAAAGTCTTCTAAAGAATTCTGTACATGCCCCTCTTGTCTTCCTAATAACCTTCTTGAACTCCTCGGCTGTGTTGATGGCAAATTCCAACAAGTCGTAATCCTGCTTAAGGGCTTGTTGATCCTTTGAGGGAAACTCTGCAGGGGCTTCTTCATTAGCTTCTAATCTTTCCATCCTCCCTATCAGGACTTCTAGAATGTCCTTATATCTATCAAAAAAATAAGAGGAGGTCTCTAAAATCTCCTCCAACCGGTTGTCTACCTGTAAAACCCTACATCTTTCCTCTTTTATGGCCATCTGCAGCTGAAGCATCTTGGCTCTCCATGCCAGAACGTGTTCTTTGAAAGGTTGGAGACTAACTTGTTGTTCTTTGGCTTCCTTTAAGGCTACTGTTAGAGAGGTAATCTGCTCTTGAAGTTTTTCCTCTTGCCCTTGATATTGCCTCACATTTGCTTCCAAGATAGTCTTCTGCAACTCTAGGTCCTTTATCCTACCTAGCAACTATTCCTTCTCTGCCCTCAACTCTTGATATTCCTGTTGTACTTTCTACAGACACTCTTGGGTAGTCTCCATAGATCTTCTCTCTATCTGAATAACCTGAAGTTCAGCCTTTGAAGACTTGATTTCCTTTTGCACGTCTTCAAACTTTCTCTTTAACTTATTGTTTTCTTCTTGTTCCTTTCTCAAAGTATATTTGAGTTCAGCAGAAGATTTCTTTGACTACTCTAGATCTGCCATTATTTTATCTACATTGTCCTCTGAAGCATGGATCAATGCAGCCCCTGCTTTGATAGTAAACCTGGGGTCTCTGTCTGTCCCATAAACAATGGTTGTATCATTTATCATCTTACTAGACAGCCTCCCGGTTTCAACCTTCCTCTCGGTTCTCTTTACTATCCTTTTCTTTTCTTTATCATAAAAGATAGTATTAAAATTAGGTACCTCTTCCCCTTTCTTCTGTTCAAAGGGGATTATTCTAAGGGTGGGGACCATAGACTGTCTTGGTGTGCTGGCAGTGGGTACCTCAAGATCTTGAATGTCGGGGTTTTCCCAGTCCTGGGCCTGACTGTTTGCTGCATCAGAAGCTGATTGTTCTGTCACTGTTTGGGTCAACTTCATCTTCTCTGCCTCCTGCTTCTTCAGCTCCTCATCTGACTTCCTTTTTCTTTCTTCTTCTTCGATCTTGGCAGCTTCTTCTGCTTTTCTGGCTGCCTCTTGTGCAACTCTTCTTTTCTCCTCCTATTCTCCCTTTAACCATCCTTTTGCTTCTTGGGCTAATCTTTGAGCTTCTTCATTTCTTTTCCTAGTTTCCTCTTCCTCAGCCTTTTTCTACTCGTCCTGTCCCTTTCCACCTTTGGAGGTGATTTTCTTTTTAAATCTTTTCCTTAAATCCGTCATGTTTAGTGCACTGCAAAAAATGGACTCTTCTATGTCCCAGTGGCTGGTGTACTGAAAATGGACATTAGCATCTTTGCAATGCTCTACAACCTTGTTACGGGAGTCATTCCTATGGAAAGGCATTTCCCCAAAATGGAAATTCTCCAACTCCTCCACGAATTCATCACCCTTCTTTACTCTAGTAAATTTGTAACTCCTTAATCTGAAAGGCAAAGGTGGGTATGATGCCTTCTTATGTTCGAATAAAAAACTTCCTACGCCATCTAGAAATACTTGCCTAACTGCCTCTTTGTGAATTACATAGTTTGTGGCATACTTAGGTAGTAGTGAGGGTGCTCTAGAGCCTCCAAACATTTTGAAATAGAGCCCATCCTCAGTCAAGTAATAATCAACATACTCTTCAATCACCTACAATGCCTCCTCTGACATGCAGTCACATTCTTTTAAGAAAATAAGGGTATACAATGGCATAATGAAATGCTCACACACCTCCCTATAGTGATTGTTGTATTTATGGGCCCACAGTGGCTTGTATGCTGAGTAAATTGGTGATCTTTCCCTGTCCCAGATGCATCTCAGGTTAGGGAAGGGTTGATTGCATAGTATGCAATCAATTAGTATGGAGCTCATATAGAACTCTGATTTCTTTTGGGACAGCCCTCCTAACACTGATGCCATGCAGGTCGAGAGGCTATTGGACACAATATTAGCCCAATTGAAAATGGTCCCCTCTGTTGCAACATAAAAAATTATCGGCACCCACTCCAATTTGAAGCTTTTTCCATGGGCTCTCCCAAAAATCCTATTAAGCATCAAGGCAATGGACCTGTAAGGGGTTCTTAGGCTTGCGGTGTCATATTCTCCAGTTGGCCTGGTTATAAATTTTTTTCCAGGCATGAGCATCCTCTTGAGAGTCTCGACGAGGTCCATCTTGATGCTTTTCAGCCAGTCTTTAGTTAGATATGTTTTTGCTTCTGGAAAGTGGTAGGCCAGGGCTATAGGAAGCATAACCCTGTTTATCAACATTCTCCAGAATCCACCCAATCATTTCAGAACATGTAAAGAGTTCAGGTATCGTAGCGATTTTCATTAATGAGGATCTTTCTATGTTGACATAGATATTTTCTTCTTCAAACCCAATGTCAGGCACCTCTCGGCGCGTAATCAATCTGTAGATTTCTCCCCACTGATATTTCGGCTCTACAGCAATTATGCACTTGGTGTCTTCGTAAATATATTCAACTTTGGTGACGACTTCGACATCGGGTTCTTCTTTGACTGCGGGAGCCTTCTTCTTTTGATGCTTAGACATCTTAAGTTCTCAGGAAAGAAAGGTATTTTAGGCTTTGCTAGGTAGTTTTCAGACAACTTTAAAGATTAAGATAACAATATAAAGGTTTTACCTCATCTGCATTAAACATGACTGCAATTAATAAAACATGAGCAAAATTCATTCAACAAATGCTCCTGCCTGAAAACTGGAACCAACTTAGTCCAACAAAGTTCGAGTGTGGGGAAACAAGGTCTATGTCACAAATGAAACAATATCGGGCTCTCTCCTGGCGCCATGACCACTACGTTAGGTAGAACACCCAAGGCACTTAATTTAGAAACTCAAAAGGGGACGTTTCAGGAGATAGCATTGTACATGCTCATTTTATGGTCTGTCTTAGACTGGGCAATGCGATACTACCCCAGACCGGTTCGGGTTTGAATTCGATTGTGAACCGGGTCACTCTAAACAGCGAACTGAAAACAACACCGAGGTCTTGGTTTGCAATATGCGGGTGACCGGACCAGTGGAACAAATCCGACATTCCCTAGGAAAGCCATGAAAACCTTCCCTGAATGGCCAAACAAAAAATGGGGCAAACTGGTGCAGACAGCGTAACGACTGTCTGCACCGGTTTCCCCAACCATCGAGTGCAGGGTCGAAGACCATAATGGCCGTGGAAGAAAACACTCAGTAGACTGCAAATAACTTCCCCACTAACAGTCCCACCACTCACCTCAGCATATATACATGTCACGATGAGGAACTAAGTAAAAACCCTAACCGCGAAAACAAGAAAATAACTCGTCCGATCGAACGGAATGGGATAATGAGTACAAGGGCCTACCTGGCACTACTGCACGACTGGTGAGAGGAAAACCATTGAGCTTCCACGGCGAAGCGACCTATAAGCGAGGGTACTGACAACGAGAATCCTGGTTTACTTCGAGCGAAAACGACAGTGCAGAGAAAGTCCAAAAACAATAAAATAATAGACTGCCCGACCTACTATATATATACCCTGGGTCAACTATGCTTGTAGGGAAAGGATCTTTAGGCGGTAAAAACAAGGATCGATGAGCATATCAACATTTCCTCCACAACATCGGACGATGAAATAGTTGGGAAAACCGTTGAGGCATTGGTAGGGAAACCAAATGATGCTCACATCCGGGCTCGTAATATTAAAGCATCGGAGCGATAGAAGGATGAAGAGCCACAATGACGGATGCCGAAAACTCAAGGATCGGCGAAACAAAATTGTAGGGTTGAAAAAGTTAATGTAATCCTCGGAGAACTTTGTAATGTGCTATATGCAACTACGGAAAACCTAGAAACAATGTGTCCCGACGGGATCCCAACAAACAGCCGATTGAAACAAATAAGCGAATAAAGGCATCGGAGAAAACAATCGGACCTGGTTCCTTGTGACATCTCCGCAATGGTGGGTGTTTAGGTGACTAAATTTCCAACTTAAACATCCAAACGCTTCCGATGGCAAGGTAAAACTAAAACAAAAAATGAAACATCATTGGCATAAAAAATAATCTTCCTGCAGAACATCAAGCAAACTCAAAAGTTGAGCAAAAATGAGTTAAAGGAGGGTCCACAGGATCGTAAGTTTCTAGCTTGGACACCACAGGATTGTAACATATGGTAAACAGTACTATTCCTTTGTTCTTCATTCCCATGCCAATTGCACTTTTGTGCCAATTGAACTTTTGTTTTTCTGAGTCCTCCATCTACCTCTCTCTCTAAATTTTATTCAGGATCTTCTATCCATAGTGTCCTTTTGTGTGAGAGAATAATTTACTTTTCATCTCACGGACGGAGAAGAAGTTTTGGGAAAATTGAAATTCATGTTTCTGATACTTTGCTTTGATATGTATTGCTTCTTTAAGGAGTTTTGACTCTTGACAGCCTTTAGGATTTCTGAAATCATGGCATGGGATCATTTATATATAGTAAACTGTTTACCTTGCGACCTCTCCGTGGGCCCTTTGCCATTAATCCCTAGGACATATTAGATGTGAAATGGATGGAGCCTCAAAATAGTATTCCAGACCTCTTAATTCTGAGCTATTTATAGGGGTTAAGTAGGCTTCAATGAGTGCATGGCCAATTAGGAAAAATTCCTACTAGAAGACATTCCATTATTTCAAACGCACAGTCTTTTCCTCAGGATTTCAATTAATTAAGAACCCTGTTGTTTCCCATGCAACCAAAAGTCTGCCTCTTTATTCAAACCAAAATAACTAGAAACAAAACATTAAGCCAAACAAAACAACATCAATTTATTTATGTACAAAACATTAAATAAAATAATTTTTTTTTTGTGTGCCCACCCCTGAAAATCCTTCAATCTAATGAGTAAAGGGGTTAGGTTGTATTGCAAACAAAAGATACCTATCCATGGTCTAATTGTACTATTTTTGAAACCAGAATTATGTCTACTGATTTACAATCATCAGCCTGAGGAAATTGAAGGAGATCAGGCTGAGTGTCCATTGTATTGCTGGCCTTTTCTGAGGCATGATATTTTAGTTCAAGATCCGTTACACAATTCCCCAGAACAGAATTAGCAGATTCATTTCCTTCTCCCAACTTAGTGACAGTGTGTTTCATGTAAGGTTCTCTTGAAATTTTGATTTGATTTGGGGTACCCTTAAGAGGTAACCATAAATGAGACCAGTCTGAAGCAAAATACCCTTTTAGCCTGGCAGACCAATATCGATTCATAATAAGCCCATAACCATCCGGTATGTCAGCCACCATGATATCAATAAATTGACATATCGTGTTATTTGCAGATAAACAAATGAGAACAGTTTTCATTTCCCCCACTACTTTGACACTTGTTCTGTCTAGCTGAACTACTTCCCAGGCTGTGGGATTTGGCTGCCCATTAATCTTATTGCAAACTAAAAGTGGCATAACATTTACCGATGATCTAGAATCCACCAAGCAATTATGCACCTTATGATTCAACATTTCTAGAGTCAAAAGGAAAGGCAAGGTTTTATCTTTTTCGTCCCAAATTGGTTCGACGTCTTCCTTCTCTGGTTGATTTCCAGTGGGCACTTCCTTTTTTGGTTCCTTAGTTTTTTTAATGTTTTCTTTGTAATCATCTACTTATCCTTCCATAAGCTTGGCATGCTCGTTGATTTGTTCCGTCTCCTAGTTGACAATGGTAACTTTGGGTACTTTATCTTCAATATTGTCATTTGACGGTCTCTTGACATTCTTTTGCAACTTCTTAATCTTGGAGATGGTTTTATTGTCTTTAATTATCGATTCCATGTCCTTTGTCATTGTTGGTATGCTCTTAGGTTTAGGAGTACCCTTGTCCGTATCAAACAGCCAGACACAATCCCATAAAAACATGGTATCATTATCGTGTCTCTCTATGGTATGAATACTCTCTTTCTCTTCACCACTGTCCTTAGTCAATTTAGAGTCTGAAAGCTGATTCATTACCAATGTCATCAAATTTAGCCATTGAGGACAATTCTTTTCAGAATGGGGTTGTTGGTGAAAAGTGCAGAAATTTCCATCCCTACCTCTGTCATATTCATTGATGTTGAATTATGTGGAGGGGTCTTGAATTGGTTGTTATCCTCCTTTTTTTGTAGTAGGGATTATAATTTTTTTGAACTTCCCTTTCTTTCTCCAGATCTATTATTTTGGAGAGTTTTTGAATCATTTTTAACATTCCCTCAAAATCATGTGATAGCTCCTCTTTAGGTTTAGACAGCAATAAGGCTCTTCTCCTAGTAGTTTTTTATCCAGGTTGCTCAGGATAATCTTCTGTACTTTCCTTTTCAGCTTCTACTCTGTCTGCCTCTTCATAAGTCTCAACTAATGTAGGTTTAACTTGAGCTTTTGCAAACATAGCTAAGTTAGGGCCTAGAGCTGAGGTATAGTACTCAATCAGAAGCTTATCAGAAGGCTTATCAGTTGTAGAGAAGTTCTTAAGGTAAGTTGAAAACCTTTGAGTGAAATGATGTATCTTCTCATTCTTTTCCTTTTTTAAAGCACCCAGACCTTTCATTAGTGATTCATGTGTCTTTTGGGCTGGATATTTACTTCTGAAAATCCTTTCAAAGGTGTCCCAATTGGGAATAGAGTTTGCAGGAAAACCAAAGTACCAGGATGCGGCTGTTCCTTCAAGGGTATGCGGGAACAATCTATAGAAAACATCCTCGTATTCCCCAGCCCTTATCCCTTCTATTGCCAAATAGAAACTTTGCAAGTGGTCATCCATGACAATCTTCTCATCGGGATCAAACTTAGGTAGAAACTTCTCAAAATATTGAGGTAGGTTATGCAATGGAGGTGTTAAATTCAAAGGTGATATGGCTTTCCAAGCTGGCGGTGGGTTGGGCTGATTCACATTTATACCTACCATAAGTGAAAAAAGAGGAGGTGAAAGCACAGGAGTCTAAAAAGGAGAGCTGTAAGGTGTACCCGGGCCTACTTGCTTCCAAGGTTGAACCACTCCCTGTAACGTCGTTTCTACAAGTTCGTCCAACCCTAGACAATACTGAGTTTTCCAATACAGGAAGGTCTTTCCCTTCAGCTTTTCTTAAGTATCTGGGTCAAGTCACAAAAATGCTTCCAAAAAATATCACTGGTGGAACAAAATGGGTTTCCTCGGCCAACCATGCACTGGAGGCCCTCCTTCTAGTGCCAGAAACTGTTGAGGCCTAGAAAATCGCAGGCAACAATAGCAAGGGATTCTCCCAAGTCAACATTCCCAACTAGCCCATGACTGTTTGGTGTAGGGAATCCATCCGTTTTGCGCTTCGGCTACTGTAGGTCAAGTAACAAAAATAAAAGGTTTTACCGGTTGCGACCCGATCCACCGTATATATTTTTGTATTTTTGATTTAAAGTATGATATGCAAGTGCCTATTTAACATGCAGATTGATAAAGAATGCAGAGAGTATTCACAATGTGATGCGCAGGTTCTTACCTCTTGTCTTAAAACTCTCAAGCATCTAAATCACACACACAATAAGAAAGTAAATCTAACTATCTACCTATCCCTAGGGAGCCAAAATGCAACTTATCAATGAGTAATGTATATTGTGCATGCATCATAATGAGAAATTACAGATAGCTGATATTTCCTCCCAAAACAAATGAACAATTAAAGATATTTAAACAACGAGATAGCCAATTGCTTATGAACAACATTCATTACTCATGGTGGTAATTTCATAAAATAAACTAGAAATCATTCAAACAAGAACATAGGTCCTAAGAGTCAGAATGATCTCACAGTTAATGGACACAAGCTGAAAACAAAATAGTTCTTCTTCAACAAATCCATAGCATAACATTTGAACATCCCACCAAACTTTCTCCAACAGACAAACTGTAATTCTTTATTGCAAAAGGAAATAGTTCTTCTTACAATAAATCTTTACTCATCTAACTGGTAAAAACTCCCCTCTTCCTCTAAGTCCTCTATATTTATACAAAAGAATAAGACTGTTGGGATGCCCACAAATAACTTTTGAGCTTCCCCAACTCTTCACTTCCCAAAATTTAATTTCATTAAGTGTTTACAAAATTTACAACATATTGCAAAAGTGAACAAATGTTCATGAGGAGGGCCCCGCATGATTATTTAGAAATTTATTCCATGTTGAAGCCTCTGAAGCGATACTTTCAAATTTAGAAGGTTCCAAGAATCGAATATTTATCTCGAATTTTGCAGCCTGGTTCCTGATGGCTTTGATTCTGGTTGCACTCAGGCGAAACTGATATTCTAATGGCTGTATACTAACTGCGGAATGATCTACCTCATTTCTTAGGGTCTGTTCATCTAAATATTTAATGTGCTATATTCTTCTTTCATCTTCTTGGTACCTTTTCTACAAAATTTCCACAAACAAGCTGTGGTCCGGAAAAGCATCTATTCTTTGTTCAGCCTCTACCTAGCATCGGTTATAAGTAATCAGAAGTTTTCTAAAGAATTTTGTACATGCCCCTCTTGTCTTCCTAACAGCCTTCTTGAACTCCTCGGCTGTGTTGATGCCAAATTCCAACAATTCATAATCCTGCTTAAGGGCTTGTTGATCCTTGGAGGGAAACTCTGCAGGGGCTTCTTCATTAGCTTCTAATCTTGCCATCCTCCCTGTCAGGACTTCCAAAATGTCTTGAGATCTGTCAAAAAAATACGAGGAGGTATCTAAAATCTCCTCCAACCAGCTGTCTACCTGCAAAACCCTACATCTTTCCTCTTCTATGGCCATCTGCAGCTGAAGCATATTGGCTCTCCATGCCAGAACGTGTTCTTTGAAAGGTTGGAGACTAACTTGTTGTTCTTTGGCTTCCTTTAAGGCTGCTGTCAGAGAGGTAATATGCTCTTGAATTTTTTCCTCCTACCCTTGAGATTGCCTCACATTTGCTTCCAAGGTAGTCTTCTGCAACTCTAGGTCCTTTATCCTACCTAGCAGTTGTTCCTTCTCTGCCCTCAACTCTTGATATTCCTATTGTACTTTCTCCAAACACTCTTGGGTAGTCTCCATAGATCTTCTCTCTATCTGAAGAACCTGAATTTCATCCTTTGAAGACTTGATTTCCTTTTGCACGTCTTCGGACTTTCTCTTTAACTCATTGTTTTCTTCTCGTTCCTTTCTCATAGTATCTTTGAGTTGAGCAGAAGATTTCTTTGACTGCTCCAGATCTATCATTATTTTATCTACATTGTCCTCTGAAGCATGGATCAATGCAGCCCCTGCTCTGATAGTAAACACAGGGTCTCTGTCTGTCCTGTATACAATGGTTGTATCATTTATCATCTTACCAGATAGGCCCCCAATTTCAACCTTCCTCTCGGTTCTCTTTACTATCCTTTTCTTTTCTTTATCATAAAAGATAGTATTAAAATCAGGTACCTCTTCCCCTTTCTTCTGTTCAAAGGGGATTAGTCTAAGGGTGGGGACCATAGAATATGCTAGTGTGCTGGCAGCGGGTACCTCAGGATCTTGAATGTCGGGGTTTTCCAAGTCCTGGGCCTGACTGTCTGCAGCGTCAGAAGCTGATTGTTCTGTCACTATTTGGGTTAGCTTCATCTTCTCTGCCTCCTGCTTCTTCAGCTCCTCATTTGACTTCCTTTTTTGTTCTTCTTCTTCGGTCTTGGTAGCTTCTTCTGCCTTTCTGGCTACCTCTAGTGTAGCTCTTCTTTTCTCCTCCTCTTCTCCCTTTAACCATCCTTCTGCTTCTTGGGATAATCTCTGAGCTTCTTCATTTCTTTTCCTGGTTTCCTCTTCCTTGTCCTTTTCTGCTCGTCCTGTCCCTTTCCACCTTTGGTGGTGATTTTATTTTTAAATCTTTTCCTTTTTCTGCTCATCCTGTCCCTTTCCACCTCCCTGTAGTGATTGTTGTATTTATGGGCCCACAGTGGCTTGTATGCTGAGTAAATTGGTGATCTTTCCTTGTCCCAGATGCATCTCAGGTTAGGGAAGGGTTGATTGCATAGTATGCAATCAATCAGTATGGAGCTCATATAAAACTCTGATTTCTTTTGGGACAGCCCTCCTAACGCTGATGCCATGCAAGCCGAGAGGCTATTGGACACAATATTTACCCAATTGAAAATGGTCCCCTCTGTTGCAACATAAAAAATTATCGGTACCCACTCCAAGTTGAAGCTTTTGCCATGGGATCTCCCAAAAATCCTATTAAGCATCAAGGTAATGAACCTGAAAGGGGTTCTTAGGCTTGCGGTGTCATATTCTCCAGTTGGCCTGGTTCTAAAGTTTTTTCCAGGCATGAGCATCCTCCTGAGAGTCTCGACGAGGTCCATCCTGATGCTTTTCAGCTAGTCTTAAGTTAGATATGTTTGTGCTTCTAGCAAGTGGTAGGCCAGGGCTACATATCTAGGGCTATAGGAAGCATAACCCTGTTTATCAACATTCTCCGGAATCATGGTGGTCACATTTTCTTTGGGAAGAATCCACCCAATCATTTCAGAACATGGAAAGAGTTCAGGTCTCGTAGCGATTTTCATTAATGAGGATCTTTCTATGTTGACATAGATATTTTCTTCTTCAAACCCAATGTCAGGCACCCCTCAACGCATAATCAATCTGTAGATTTCTCCCCACTGATATTCTGACTCTGCACCAATTATACACTTGGTGTCTTTGTAAATATATTCAACTCTGGTGATGACTTCGATGTCGGGTTCTTCTTCAACTGCGGGAGCCTTCTTCTTTTGACGCTTAGACATCTTAAGTTCTGAGGAATTTCCCTGTCATGTACAGAAAGGTATTTTAGGATTTTCTAGGTAGTTTTTAGACAACTTTAAAGATTAAGATAACAATATAAAGGTTTTACCTCGTCTGCGTTAAACATGACTGCAATTAATAAAAAATGAGCAAAATTCATTCAACAAATGCTCCTGCCCGAAAACTGGAACCAACTTAGTCCAACAAAGTTCGAGTGTGGGAAAACAAGGTCTATGTCACAAATGAAACAATCTCGGGCTCTCTGTTGGCGCCATGACCACTACGTTAGGCGGAACACCCAAGGCACTTAATTTAGAAACTCAAAGGGGGACGTTTCAGGAGATAGGACTCTACATGCTCATTTTACGGTCCGTCTTAGACTGGGCAATGCAATACTACCCCAGACCGGTTTGGGTTTGAATTCGACTGTGAACCAGGTCTCTCTAAACAACGAACTGAAAACAACACCGATGTCTTGGTTTGCAATATGCAGGTGACCAGACTAGTGGAACGAATCTGACATTCCCCAAGAAAGCCATGAAAACCTTCCCCGAACGGCCAAACACAAAATGGGGCAAAATGGTGCAGACAGCGTAAGGGCCGTCTGCACTGGTTTCCCTAACCATTGAGTGCAGGGTAGAAGACCATAATGGCCACAGAAGAAAACACTCAGAATACTACAAATAACTTCCCCACTAACAGTCCCAGAACTCACCTCAGCATATATACATGTCATGACGGGGAACTAAGTAAAAACCCTAACCGCGGAAACAAGAAAATAACTCGTCCGATCGAACGGAATGGGATAATGAGTATAAGGGCCTACCTGGCATTGCTACATGACTGGCGGGAGGAAAACCGTTGAGCTTCCACGGCGGAGCCACCTAGGAGCGAGGGTACTGATAGCGAGAATCCTGGTTTACTTCGAGCGAAAACGACAACGCAGAGAAAGTCCAAAAACAATAAAATAATAGATTGCCCGACCCACTATATATATACCCCGGGTCAACTATGCTCAGCAGGAAAGGATCTTCGGGCGGTAAAAGCAAGGATCGGCGAGCATATCAACATTTCCTCCACAACGTCAGATGATGAAACAGTTGGGAAAACCGTCGAGGCATTGGCAAGGAAACCATATGATACTCACATTGGAGCTCGTAAGATTAAAGCATCGGAGTGATAAAAGGATGAAGAGCCGCAATGGTATATGACGAAAACTCAAGGATCGGCGAAACAAAACTGCGGGGTCGAAAAAGTTAATGTAATCCTTGGAGAACTTTGTAATGTGCTGTCCATAACTGCGGAAAACGTAGAAACAATGTGTCCCGATAGGATCCCAACAAACAACTGATTGAAACAAATAAGCGAATAAAGGCATCGGAGAAAACAATCGGACCCGGTTCCTTGTGACCTCTCCGCAATGGTGGGCATTTAGGTGACTAAATTTATGACTTAAACATCCAAACGCTTCCGATGGCAAGGTAAAACTAAAACAAAAAATGAAACATCGTTGGCATAAAAAATAATCTTCCCGCAGAACATCAAGCAAACTCAAAAGTTGAGCAAAAATGAGTTAAAGGAGGGTCCCGAATTTTTTTTTGAATTTTGGGAAATTGTTGCATCTGCAACAAGATCATTCATTCATTCATTGTTGAGTTTTTCAATCATTGCAGGGAGGCTCTGACATGAATTGCGAATGCTAAAGAGAAATTTGGCATAGGATTTTGCACACATTTTGCACTGGTTTGTCTTACAGGTTTTGAAGATCCCATAAGGAAAAAGTTATGCAGTATTGGATATCAATTCTCAATTGAATTCGAATTCTCTACTAGGGGTTTGAATTAGTCATTTTTCACCTGGAAGTTCAATAAGGGATATCTATTCTCCATTGGATTTGAATGCCCTATTAGGCATNGGTTAGAAGTGTTGTGACAGGGTGAAGAGAATAACTTCACTGAGACTTTATCTGGTAGGAGAGGGGGGGGGGGGATATTGTGCATAAAATATATGTTATAGCACTTGCACTTGTAGAAGAGGGGGATAATCTTGATTAAGTGACCTATTTGTTGTGCTCATCTTGTAGGAGAGGGGGACAATCCTGGACAAGAGATTTTAATCATAGTAAATGGTTATATGGGAGATGGGCAAAATATTGTTAACGATACCACTTTGTCTATACATTTTATTTTGGGAGAGGGTGGAAATCCTGAGAAAGAAAGTGCAATGATCTTGATAGATTGTATTTTAAGAGAGGGGGGGAATCTTGAGAAAGAGGGGTTAGAGATCACATCATTGTTTTGAGCAATGAGTGAACTCCAGTGTTTGAGTATTATCCTTAGGGATCGAGTTACAAAATAACTTTACTTGTGAATTCCAATACCTCATATCGGGAGTGAATTGCACAAGCAACATATGCCTTACAATGTCCAAGGCTGGGAGGAAAGTTGTCTGGTTGATGTCAATTGCGTCTTATAAAAGATAAGTACTTATGCTATTTATTTACTTTATATGTGTTACTGTAGATGTTCCCATGGAGGATATTGGATCTCTGTCATTATATATTTTTTAAATTGTATATATTCTCATGGTTAATGTCTAGCCCTATGTTGGTAAACTAGAAGCTCATGGAAGAGGTATGTTGATGTATTAAAAATCTGGTTTCTAGTTAGGTTGTTTACAAATTTGATGAGTGTAGGATGTCTAATTTTAGGATAGTCCATATGGACATATATGGTTGTTCGTATCAGATTATCCATGGGGTTATGGATATGATTTAATGAGGATGAATATGATCTAAAAGTAGTGGTACAAACCTGCTATTTGTGGTAGAATAAACTACTAATTTGATGTATTATTTAGGAGGCTAGTTTTTACAAATTATGAAAAGTCACGGGTATGATATTTTTACAATCCATGCGGTCATACATGGATGTACCATATCAGATCCCACATGGGCCATAGACTCATAATTTCTTGTATTTAAATCCGATATGCATTAATGTATAAATTTGTGTTAAGGAAAGTTAGTAACACTAATTTTATGGTGATGTTTGGAGGCTAATATTTGTGGAATTATGTTCATGGGAAGAATTGATATTTAGGGTAGACCACATGCTTGTGTATGGCTGCACCATATCATATCAAATATGGGATTGGAATTATGAAATAATTATTATAGATTTTCTTATGAAAGGTGTTTAAATTTTGTCTTTTTATAAAGTGTAAATGCTTGAATGTTTATGGTATAAACTGGAGTTTTGTGAAGGAGTATAAGTCTAAATTATTTATTTGATTATATGGATATGGGCGTATTCACATAGGTGTAATGATAGTAATACATCATGAGAAAGGGTTCTATTTTTAATATGCATGATTCATTACACCGCCTTACTTATAGATTGGGGAACTAGGTTGCACTAGAAGGGAATTATTCCTTAATTGTTGAATGTTCTCAAAGTTTTAAATTGGTTGGCATGTTAGCATGAACCTTAAGGGTGTTATTACATTGTTCTTAGATTATAGTCATCCATGCCCTTTATTAAATATCCTAGTTACCTGACCTTAGTATGTATTTCAGGGTTTGGTATGTTACATTTCCCCATATAACCCCAATATTATGTTTTCCCCTCAACAACCTCCTTCTTTAGGTGGTATGGATTCTTCAAAGGATGAAAACAACATAAATTTGGATTTATTAAACTTAGGGGAGGGTCAATACATAATAAAAGTAGGTCCAAGTGGGCATAATGAGGCGTGCTAAAACAAGTATGATAACCCTTACGCACACAATCACCTTCTGCAAAGATTAAAGATGAGTATGTTTGGGAGCCCCTAATCCATGTGAAAAAATGTAGTCATCCCAAGAATAACCATACACCAACCTAGGGCACAAATGTCCCAACATGACGATGGAATGCTTCCCATTAAGGGGCAGTCAACAGTGCCACTAATTAGAAAACACTTCTTAGAATGAAAACCAAGAGGACCTACCATGACCAGACCATGTACTTTGAGCCTCCTCATACCGAGAATCTAAATAAATGAATACTAAGCTTGGCCTTTACATAGACAAAATGAACCCTCCTTTATGGAAATCTAGTATGGCACACTACATAGTATCTAGAGAGTAACTTATGGCTCCAACTATGAGACATGTAATTCTCATAGGAGTGCATGAGAACCTATGAATATTATAGGAAATGTAAACCTACGCACACTTCAAACAGAAAAATTATCAAATGCCTATGAGGAAGACACTTTCATCTTTCCTTTTTCAAATCAAAATGAAATGTAGTAAATAACAAGTGCAATGCATGAGTCAAAGTAAATGATGAAATCAAATTCTTATGCAAAATATTATGCAACCTACATTCCTATTCTAAGCATAATAAAAGAATAAATTCAATTGAAATCGTACCACCAATGAATCCATCTTAGAATATTATTCAATTTTCTTACTTCTCCCTTTCTCTTTAGCAATAATCCAAGAAAAAACTAATCCACTAATGAACTAAGTAGAAGTCATTACCTTCATCGGAATGCAGATATAATTATAGAAGATATCATGGACCTTGAAGCATTCAAAATATTTCCATACATAAATGATTTTCTCACAAGCCATTTCAATCCATCCTTGGACTGGGTTCAAATACAAACTTCCTTGGTCATATTCTTGTTTCCCAAAATATTTTTTGCTACCCAAATTTTCATCCAAAACTAGAAAGGAGATTTGCATAATGAGGTTGAAAACATTTTACCTTGTTGTTAAAAAAAGTGTGTATTTTCTTGTCATCATCAAACACCTGCCAATGTCCCATATTATTAGGCATGGATGGTCTAAACACTATTTCCATCTTCTCATTTTTTACAAAGCCTTCACATGGAGACAAGTTGGAAGCATAAACCGCTAATGCATATGATTATTGGTTTCGATATCTAAGGACCACTTTTAAAAATATATAAATGAAATATTCCATTACTAAGTGGACTACAAATCTCTACCTTCTCAACCTTTCATTTTTGCAACCAAATTTTTCTCTTACTTGAATCACAATAAGGGTAGAGTCTCCGTTAATCTTTAACAATTTAATATCACAATATTTAGCTAGCTTAAATCTCAAATTCTAAACAAAAAGAAAATTGACAAGCAGGACCAAATGGGGAAGTTAATACAATATGTACACCCACACTTGATTGGGATTTTACCCTATTTAAGTTCATTGTCGAAAACGTACTAGTAGCATCTTTTCATCCAAAATTCACATTAGACCTTGAGAAGCATGGATGAGAATGCTCATAGAAATAAACCGTATGAGAATGTGAACTCAGTTACTCATCATCATCAACGTATATCCCCACATATAACTCCATGTCATGAGCAATGGTGATAAAGTATAATAGAACTACATCCTAAGAAATTTCATCTAATATTGGTTGCAAATACATATACGTTATAATGTGATGAAATTTTAAAAATAAAGTTTAGAAAAAATATTTTTTGAGAAATTATACTAATTTTCCAATATAAAAGTTATATATTATAAAATATTATAAAATATATTATATTTTTTATTCTTACTTCATTCTAAAATTCTTTTTGTAGGTGCCTCAAATTGTCTCTTGAATATGGAAGTTCCATGCTTTGTCAATTTTAAGTGGCAACTAAGGTGTCTTTAAAGGATCTCATGTTTGCGCACCAACCCTAGATTGAAAGGCTTCCTCAAATGCCTTCTTAGCGTTTGGGTTGTGGTCTCTTGTTTAGTGCCATGTTCACCTTTATGCGAACCATTTGTTGATAATCGGTTTATCCCCAATTTTATGTATTGTGAAACCTCATAGGTGTTGAAATTGGAAATTCCAATGCATGTGCATTCTAGTTAGAGCTCTCCAGACAATTAGAACTTGGGAATTGGTAATTTAAATTTGGGAATTGTTTTACCTATACATTTTGGGCATTGTGGATTTCCATATTTTTCAAATGATTATGGATCGAAAAACAATGGTGTGATACAGGGTCTATGCTCCAAGTGGGAAATATGTGACTTCCTGGTTAACTTTTCCCACACTCTTAGTGGGGATATTCCATACTCCACTCCCCTATTGCAATTGGGTTACTAATGGGTTATTTCAAGCAATATGGACTATTTAGGTTTCCATGGTAGATTCCAATCAGTGATTCAATACATCCTTATGATGTTGAACAAATATGAAGGTTTTGTCAAACAAAATAGGGATTCTCTTATCTACCTCTCCAACATAGTTCACAACAATGAAAATTCATCCTACTATGATCTATAGGACATCATTATGCAACATAAAATGTTGAAGTAAAGATATTTAGGTTGAATGTATATCCCTCAAATCTGTCGAGGATGTTATTCTAAAATGAATCTATTTAGTTCTCTAGGTTATATTCCAACACTGAGTGAAGAAGAAGAAACCATGTCATAGATGACGGTATAGATGGAAATTGAGAATCCAATGCCTCAACAAGACAATGTATATCTAGAAGAATCCTACACTCATCATTCCTGGCACTAAATTTATAGCATGATATCTAAACCCCTTTTTTCTTTAACCATATATTATCACATATATACTTGTAATGGTCTCTTAGATTTCTTTGAAAGAGACTTTAGGACATAGATAGACTTTTTTGTGGTGACCACACCCAAGCAACCTCATACTTTTGTATTATTGAGTTCTATAGTTTGGATGCAACCTTCTAAATGCAACTTTATAGGAGGCCAACTTTTATTAATTATGAAAAGTTATGGGTATGATATTTATACAATCCATGTGGATGCACATGGTTGTACCGTATCATATCCATCATGGATTATAGATTGATAATTTCTTGTATTTATATCTGATATGCATTAATGTATAAATTTGTGTTATGGAAAGTTAGTAATCCTAATTTTACTGTTATGTTTATATTCTAGTGTTTGTGGAATTATACTCATTGGATGCGCTGATCTGTAGGGTAGACCACATGGATGTGTGTGGATGCACCATATTATATCTGAGATGGGATTGGAATTCTGAAATAATTATTATATATTTTCTTATGGAAGGTGTTTAAATTATGTCTCCTTAGAAAGTGTAAATGCCTAAAAGTTTATGGTCTAAAACAATGTTTTGTGAAGGAATGATAAGTCTAAATTATTTATTTTATTAGATGTCTATGAGTAGCTTCCCATAGGTATAACGAAAGTTAGACGTCATGAGACATGGCTATAGTTTGAATATCCATGAGTCATTACACTCCATTGCATATAGATGGAGGAACTAGGTTGCATTAGAAGGACAATCTTCCTTAATGGTTGAATGTTCTTGAAGTTTTAAATTGTTTGGAATGTTAGCCTGACCCTTAAGGGTGTTATTCCACTATTCTTAGCTTAAATTCATTCATCACATCTATTAAATATCTTGGTTACTTGACCCTTGTATGTATTCCATATGTATTCCAGGGTTGGGTATGTTACAATGCCCCATCTAACCCCAATATTGTGGATTTTCCCTCAACAACCTCCTTCTTTAGATGGTATGTGGTCTTTAAAGGATGACAACATAATAAATTTGTATTTCTTAATCCAAGAGTATGTTCAATAGATAATAAAAGTAGGTCCAAGTGATCATAATGAGGTGCACTAAAACAAGTATGACAACCCTTACACACACAATCACATTCTACAAAGATTAAACATGAGTGTGGTTGGAAGCCCCTAATCTATGCGACCAAATGGAGTCATCCCATGAAGAACGAGACACCAACCTAGGGCATAAACAGTTGGGAAAAAATGGAGATGGACTTATGCCCACTAAGGGGCAGTCATCAATGCCACTAAGTCAACACTTATTATAATGAAAACCAAGAGGACCTACCATGACCATAACATGGGTCTTTAGCCTCACCATACCAATAATCTACATAATTGAATCCCAAACTTGCCCTTTACATATAAAAACTTAACCATCCTCTATGGAAATCTAGTATGGCAGGATACAGAGTATCTACAGAGTAACAAATGGCTCCAACTATGAGACATGTGATTCTCCTAGGAATTCATGAAAGCCTCTAAATATTCTAGGACATGTACACCTACACATATTTCAAACAAATTTTTTATCAAAGGCATATGAGGAATACACTTTCATCTTTCCTTGTTCAAATCAAAATGAAATGCAATAAATAAAAAGCGCAATGCATGAGTAAACATAAATTATGAAATCAAATGCTTATGCAATAGATTATGCAACCTACCTACATATTATAATAACAATAAAATAAATAAGTCAAGTGAAATAGTACCGCAAGTGAATCCATCTTATCATATTATTCATGCTAAGGCTTCTCCCTTTCTCTTTAGCAATAATCCAAGAAAAAACTATGTCACTAATGAACTAAGAATAAGTCATTACCTTCATCAGAATGTATATAAAATGATAGAATATATCATGGACCTTGAAGAATTCAAACTCTTTCCATAGAATTAATGCTTTTCTCACAATCCCTTTCTATCAATGCTTGGACTGGGTTCAAGTACAAACTAAAGTGATCACATTCTTGTTTCCGAAAATATTTTTGCTACCTTAACTGTCTTCCAAAACTAATGAGGATATTTGCATAATGAGGTTGAAAAAATTATCCCTTGTTCTTCATAAAATTGTGTCTATGCTTGTCATCATCAAACACCTACCAATGTCCCATATTATTAGGCATGAATGGTTTGAACAATATTTCCATCTTCTTGTTTTTTTACAAATCCTTCATATGGAGACAAGTTGGAAGCATAAACTACCAATGCATATGCTTATTGGTACTGAGCTCTAAGGACCACTTTTAAATATATAGCAATGAAATATTCCATCACTAAGTGGACTACATCCTTATAACTTCTCAACCTTTCATTTTTGCCGGAAAATATTTCTCTTACTTGCATCACAATAAGGTTAGAGTCTCCATTAATCTTTAACAATTTAATATCACAATCTTTAGCTAGCCTAAATCTCAAATTCTAAACAGAAAGAACAATGACAAGAAGGGCCAGATGGGGAAGTTAGAAAAATATCTACACCCATAATTGATCGGTATTTGACCCCATTAAAGTTCATTGTCAAAAAATTACTATCTTCTTGTCGTCCAAAAGTCACATTAGTCCTTGAGAAGCATGGATGAGAATGCTCGCAGAAATCAACTGTATGAGAATGCGAACTCAATTACTCATCATAATCAACGTATATTCTGATATGTAACCTCATAGAATCATCAACGTTGAGAAAGTATAGTATAACAACATTCTAATAAGTCTCATGTAATATTGGATGCAAAGACATATACGTTATAATGTGATGAAATTTTAAAAAAAAGTTTAGAAAAAATAATTTTCGAGAAATTAAGAAAATTTTCGAATGTAAATTTTATATATCATAAAATCTTATTAAGTTTCCTATAATTTGTATTTTTACTTCATTCTAAAATTAATTGTGTGTACTTCTAATTGTCTCTTGAAGTCGGAACTTCCATGTTTTTTCAATTTTAAGTGGAAAATAAAGTTTCTTTAAAGGATACCATGTTTGTGCACCAACCCTAGAATGAAAGGATTCCTCAAGAGTCTTGTTAGTGTTTGGGTCGTGGTCTCTTGTTTAGTCCCATGTTCACCTTTACCTTTATGTGAACTATTTGTTGATAATTGGTTTATCCTCGAGTTTATATTTTGTGGAACCTCCTAAAAGTTGGAATTGGGAATTCCAATCCTTGTGCATTCTAGTTAGAGTTATCCAAACAATTAGAACTTGGGAATTGGAAATTGCAATTTGGGACTTGTTATACCTATGCATTCTGGGCATTGTGAATTTCAATATTTTTCAAATGTTTATGGCTCGACAAACAATGGTGTGATCCGAGGTCTATTATCCAAATGGAAATATGTGACTCCCTTGTTAACTTTTCCCACACTCTCAATGAATATATTCCATACTCCACTTCCCTATTTACTAATGGGTTATTTCAAGCAATATGGACTATTTAGGTTTCCATCGTATATGTCAATAAGTGAATCAATACATTCAGATGATGTTGAAAAGATATGCAATTTTTGTCAAACAAAATAGGCCTTCTTTTATCTACCTTTCCAACGTAGTTCACAACAATGAAAATCCATCCTACTATGAGCTACATGACATCATTATGAAACATAAAATGTTAAAGTGAAGATCCTGAGGTTGAATGCATATCCCTTAAATCTATCGAAGATGTTATTCTAAAAGGAAACTATTCGGTTATCTAGGTTATATTCCAACATACATTAAATAAGAATAAACCATGTCATAGATGATGGAATACATGGAAATTGAGAATACAGGGCCTCGACAAGACAATGGATATCTAGAAGAATCCTATAATCATCATTCCTTCCACTAAATTTCTAGCATGATATGTAAACCCTTTTTTGTTTTATTATCAGATATATACTTGTAATGGTCTCTTAGATTTCTTTGAAAGAGACTTTAGGACATAGATAACCTCTTTTTGTGGTGACCACACACAAGATTATACTTTTGTATTACTAAGTTCTAAAGTTTGGCTGCAATATTCTAAATGCAACTTTATAGAAATTTGTTCTATTAAAAAAATAAATAAATAAAAATCCAAGTGGTCACTCTACCCATCATATGACTCATGTGAAATTCCCTTGAATAATAGTCCTCTCTACCTTGAACTTATATGAATGAATGATAAGTATTCCTTAAAAAATGATTGAGGCTTCAATCCTTGAGGCATATGCGATAACTCACTACAACAAAACCTTGTAATTTTAGTTTCCTTTTTTCTTCCATTTATGAAAATTTGGCATTATTTCATGGGATGGTGCTAAATTTGGTTTCATTTCGTATACTAAGTTTAGCACCATGTTTAGTGCCAGGTTTAGAACCATATTTAGCATCAGGTTTAGTGCCATATTTAGCGCTAGTTTTAGCACTAAGTTTCTTGAGTAACTAAATAAAAGCGAGGGAAACTTTTCAAAAAAAACCAAAGAAATATTAAAGATTAAAAATAAACCACGTGTCTCAATCCTCATGATTTGGAGGGAATTTAAATAATTTAATTAAAATCCCTAATTTTTCGTCATAAAATCCCCCCAAAACCTACTCTTTAATTATTTTACCTTTTCCTCTCTTTCTCTCTTCTCTTCTCCACCCTTATTTCTCTCTTCTTGTCTCCATCCTTATCCTTTATCCCTTAAGTTTTCCTATCTTAGGTTTTCATTCTCATGGAGGATAGGGTTTCTATTTCATGGAGGAACCTCCATGTGGAAGATAATGTATTCTCCTTCTCTTTTACTCCTTCCTACCTTTTTTTCCCTCTATTGATTTACTAATGTTTGTTGTTGTTTTAATATTACAGGTTCATGTATGGAGAAGAAGGTTTCATCTATGAAGCTCCATAACAAAGTTAATGGCTTATATCTTCCCTTATTCTCCTTCCTTCCTATTTTATTTTTATTATTTATTTTCCAACATATTTCCTCAATGGGCAACTGCAAGAACCATGTTTCCATATTTAGGCGAGGGATTATAGTACCCTAGCACACAACCAACGTGCTCGACAGAGTCAGATGGTTGGAGTTCTTTTACTAACTCGACAGTAGCGCAATTGTGCGACAAAACCAACTTGCGACACAAGTTATCCCTTAACAAATTAATAGCAAATGAACTTAAAATAATACAATATGCTTTCACTGTTACTGTTCATTCATTCATTCAACTCCTTTCCCTAATAGTGCAACAGTCACTTAAGCAATAAATGTAAACAATGCAAGATAACCTACAAGCATTCAACATGCACATTCAAGCGACACAAGATATAGCATGGAAACCCATCCAGGAAAAACCAAAAAGGTGCTCTTCATCTGGCATGATAAATAAATGCACCTTTCAATCTATGAATTAATTGCAGACTGTTTGAGATATGTATTTTTTGATCACAGAATATTTCTCCCTCATGCTCTCTAGTTTTATTATGATCTTCTTCTAACTACTCCTAGTGATGTGCACATATCCTAGATCGACTCTTCTAACTACTATCTATGCACTCAGCTGCATAACGACTCCTTACAAAAACTTATATTTGGAAACCCTTCTGCAAAATGGGTTTCACGGCTCAATAGCCTTCTACGACACTACTATCTAACTTCTTTTCTAATTTCTTCAACTTTTTCAAACCCTTATACAAAACGAGTTCCTCTTATTTATAGCCTCTACAAGACCATGTAGGGTTGACTACATACAGTTCATTTATTATAGGTCATAATCAACCGTGAAAAATGGTACAAGATGTCATAGGTATGACTGACACAATGCACTATCGGTTTGACTTACATATATTCCTTCATACGTGAAACTTCCATCGGCTTACGCCGAATTATGTCGAATCTAGCACCCACGATTCTACTGACATTTCACTTTCTATCCATTACCCTTCTCCCTTCCTCTAGATTCAATTTTACTTCGTCGCACTACTCCTTGTCACGGTCTATCCCCTTCTTCTGCCACAACTTTCTCTATTATGCACTTCATTTCCTTCCTTTGTGTCATGGACTTCACTTTCCTCCTATTGCATATTTGTTCCTAACTTATTCTGCACTTTATTTCTACTTCTCTTTCCTGGCCCAGTAGGCCCCCAACACTCACATGTCGCTCGTCTAGAGACACTAATAATTTTTATGCTTATGTCACTCCCTTCTCCTTAGTGCCAACCTTAGCCAGAAATTCTTGGAGAATTCCTTCTACTTAGACAATTTCCTATCATACCTCTTCTTCCTATTTTTCTAATTGCTCTACACGGTCATAACCAATATGTTCAAACGTTACATATTTTAGCAACTGATTTATGTGGTGGAGTTTCTGCTGCATAAGTTGAATGAGCCTTTTAACTCGTTTTGCTTATGATTTCTACACTGCAACTTCTTCATTTCTGTTTTGTTCCTTCTTGCACAGATTTTTCACTTGTTGTTCCAGCTATTTCAACTCTACTGGATTCACTATATTTTCTCCTATAGGCAGCTTCTTCATATCTGCTATAACCGTTGTTATTTTTAACTCAGTCTCTCGCAAGTCCTCTGCATTTTTTTCCACTTTTTCATCCTCCATGAGCAATTCCCAAGTCACAGATACTTAGTCGATTGCTTCCTTACATAATTTCTCTCCTTATTTAATTATATCAACAACCTCAGATGTTGTTTTTTTGCACACTTCTATCACCTAAGTAGGTGTACTTAGTCTCTGCTGCAATTTAAGTTCTTCAACTTGCTTCTTCAGGTCCTTCGCAATGATGGATAAGCGAGTTACCTTGGCTGTTCTATCCATATCTTCTTGGCCTTCTTCCTCTGGGAATTTTGTGACTGTGTTCCTGATGGATTAATCCAGTATGAGACTGCTTTGTTCCCTCTCCTTAACTTCTTTCTCCTTCTGCCGAAGGTGGGCCTTGCTCTTTTGAGCCTTCCTTGTCATCTTATGGGCCTGATAGGAGAGAGCACTTTCCCAGATTCTTATCTCTATTGCGGCCGCATGTTACACAACATATACCTTGTCCATTGCTATCTTGGAAAAATAAAGAGACAGTTTCCCCAACTCATGGGAAACATCATCAAATTCTTGTGTCCCTATTTCCATTGCGTGTGCTGCTAGCTCCACCTTGAGTGGTGGCTATAGTAGTGGAATTTCCAATGTGTCGGTAGGGTCAGCTCCATGTGTCTCAACCTCTACTGTGCCCCACACTTGATTGATGGCTTCAGTAAGCCTATTGACATGCACTGTGAATTTATTAGTTAAGCACGTATGTTTTCTACTTATGCTCTTAAGGCTGGTTTGCGCCACTCTTGCAACTACATCTACAATCATGGTGATGTCTTCATCATCTAAGCTAAGTGTATTAGCATTTTTTATAGATTTCCTCTTCTTATTCTTTGGTTCATGCTTCTCCTTTTCCTGCACTTTCTTTTCCTCCTCTACTTCCTCATCAGTTAGCGTGGAAACTGAATCATCTTGTGCAGACTCCTCATCAGTTTCTTCTTGGTGGTGAAGCTGATGTTGTTTTGGTGTATTTCAACCGACTTACGCCGACTCTAGCACCCACTATATTCTTGACTTGTAACTTTCTATATGTTACCCTTCTACACGCTTGTAGATTCACTTTTTCTCTATCGCACTACTCCTTATCGTAGTCTATCCCCTTCTTCTGCTGCAAGTTTCTCTATTCTATGCTTCATTTCCTTCCTTTACGTCGAGTGCTTCATGTTAACTCAAAAAATTTCTCAACTATCTCCACATGTCCTATACCACATACATACATCTTTTTCCAACCATTTCCCCCTCATTTTTGACCTCCACAACTATGGTTTAACCTTATTCTCTCTCAAAAAGCTCAACAAATATCAAAAAGGGCCTAAAAAAACCCACAAAAGGGTTAAAACCCCCAAAAAGGGCTACAAATCTCACAAAAGAGATAAAAACCCAAAAAGGGGCTTAAAAACGCACAAAGGGGCTTAAAACCCTAAATAGGGTTCCAAAACCCTAAAAGAGAGAAAAGGACAAAAAAAACTATAAAATAGTGTGGAGGTCTCCATCACAAGATTCACTTATTCCTTCTGTCATTATTCTATTTTTTGTGAGTATGTTGAGAAGCCATCATTCTCAAAATACTCCCATCATTTTTCCAACCATTCCATTTCCCCACCATCTCCCCATCTTGTACGTTGAGTCATCCTTCGTACTAGCAAGCATGTGGAGAGGCGGTACCATTCCAAGTTAGGGAAGTATGGTCCATTTTTAAGAAAAACAGAAGGTATACTTGTCATGTTTTTGTTTATTTACTTTATTCATTTTTTCTTATTGTTTATTGTGTTACTAATATTTTATTTTGCAGCTAGCGCTTTTCCATTGAACTCTACCCTTATGTCTCACAGAAGGAAGGGGGGTTATTCTGCACATAGCTAGGGTGAAAAATCGGCTATAGTTTTGGCGACCATACCATTTCAATCCTTTTTTATCCTCTTGTTTTGTAGGTGTTTATTTTATTTTGAGTCTCAACCGTCACTGATCGGACCCTCAGGCGACCGATCCAAGTCTGTACTACACCAATGCCCACCCCTGTAGGCCTTTGTCGACCTACTTTTTAAATTTTTTCATGCTTTGGCCGACGTCACTCCTTTCGAGCCAAAAAATATGACTGATTTGTGCCTTTTGGGCTGAAACCAACAACATAGGTCACGATTTTATCCCCGTAAAGCGTGAATTCCCCCCCAGGGAAAAGTCCCACCTGTTTTTGCAGTCAAAAGTGACCCAATTGCCTTTGTTTGGCCTATTTGAGCGACCTAGTCGGGGCTATATAACCATTAAAAGAAACCTGTTTGTTTATGAGCCCAGTTGTTTTTGTTTTTCATGTCTCAACGACCTAATATCCACTATTTTATTGTTGCATGCAATCTATCTGTTTCTGTGTTAATTTCTGGAATTTATGTTATGTTTTTCATTATTAAAAGTTGGAAATTAACATGCTTATTTAGCCCCTCCTCCTCTACTTATTAATCACCCTTCGAGGCATTCTGAGATACAAGAACCCACTTTCTTATTGTTTACTTCAATTAAAAATAAGTGACCTTGGAAGCTATGAGGAGTGGATATCGTTGGGGGTCTCACAACGTTCCCGTCGTCCTTGTTGAGAACCAGGAACTTAGGGTTTGACCTGTGGATCTACGAGTGGACTTGTTTCCTCTTTGTTCAGATCCCAACACTCCCTCTTTGATGTGAAGGATACAAATTTTGGGTAGTCACACTACTGGTCTGCTAGAATCATATTCAGTCACCTTTTTCTAGGCCCATGTCTATCTTGCACGTTGTTTTGATTTTCTTTTATCTTCCAGTCCATTATTATGTGTTCATTTAAATTTTGAAAGTAAAAGTAACAATTTCATACACAAGTGCACACCATCACACCAAATAATCAACCAAACGTGTTTCATGACCCCAAGCAAAACCATAAAAGTCACCAACTTACTTAGTCATATTTCGGTTTGGGACATAAGTCTCATCCGCAACAACTATGGGAAGTGCTTGAGATTTTCCCTAAAGCTCATTGTGAGGAGTACAACAGGAACCCCAAAGTAGCTGGCCAATGAGAGGAATTGCTAAGGGAAATGGGAAATGAACCCTACCGATTGACTAGATACACCCTTGTGAGGAAAAAGCCAAAGCACTATCTTCTGGCAGTCTTGGTGGCCGAGTGACTACTTGTGAACCAATAGGAAGCTGATTTAAAAAGGGGTCCAAAATTTATTACCAGTGACTACAATAAGCCACCATTGCTTCACCACGATTTTCCTCTCAACTTAGGGGGAACTCCCCTTAGTTTGGTTCTTTAGACCTCCACCATCAAGGCCCCTTTTGAAAACCTTCCTCACCTTCAGAAGGATATATTTCCTCTGATTCAGATTCATATTCCTACCAATCCGTACCCAATTTATTTACTGCCCCGTATAGCCCCATGGATAGCATCATCTTGATTCCTTCCAAGGAGGGATAGTTGGTGGAGGAACCATGTCCCTGCCACCCATAATCACAAATATCCCCGCTAGCAGACCCATCACCACTACGCATGTTGTTGTAGGTATGCTACCCATTATTAGCGGCCCTACACCGGCTCCCACGATCCCTACCATTCCAACCTTCATTACTAGGGGCAGTGTCCCTTCTGCTTCTGTGACCATTCCACCAATCCCTACAGTGGGCAGTCAACATTTCATCCCCCCATTCACACAAGGACACCATGGTCCTGTAAACCCTAGCACCATCGTCGATCCATCCTAAACCAACCTCGGATCGATCCTACCATTAATGGCTTGTCTTAATTTACCAGAATTATCTAGATTAACGAATGACCCCATCGATCATCAACCTCACTGGCCTCCCATGCCGACTAAAATTCCTTAATACATTCCAAATTTTGAAGGAAAGACAGGGGAATACCCCCAAAACCACATCATGTCACTCCATTTATAGTGTTCCTCAAACAGTATTGTGGATGACTCCATCTGACTGAGGTTATTCCAACACACACTTATAGGTGCTATGGAAAAATTGTATATCGAATTGCCCCAAGCCTCTTACCCTAATTTCACTTCATTATCCTTCATGTTCCTCCAATACTTCCAACTCCCGGTCAGATATGATGAGGGCATGGAAATCCTATTGTCATGTTGTCAGAATACCGCTACTCACATCACAAACCACATCCATGAGTGGCGGTGGTGGCACAGCCTATGCAATATCCAACTGGATGACAGGATCTTCCTAGATTGGTTTATGAAAATATTGCTCCCACTTATAGCTAAGGATGTCACCTCTGGGAAGCCTCAAACTGAGGAGGAATCCATCTTAAATGCCTAACAGTTCGATTTAATATATTCCCAGTCTGGGTATCTATACACCATCATACTAGGTGCTCTCCATTTCGGCACCTCACATCGTGGTACATCGAGGGAATCTCATGTTGTGGATGGAATCATCTGCTATATCTCACAACACCCTTAGTAATATGCAACACCCCCCATGACACCACCACACCTAGGAAACATCCATAATGTTGCACAACCAAACCAAGTCCCTGATTACTCAAGGATGACAGATCAGTCCAGAGCCACATCCTCATATTCCCATCCTACACTGAATTAGCCCTCTCATGGGCTGACTTGGACAACATAGGCATATTTGGTCCAAACGGTCGGATTCACAGCTCTGCATCTCCTTCAGTCTATTATGCACCACCAATGCAACAAGCGCAGGCTCTGACCCCACCCCCTCCGGTTTCCACAGGACAGGTTTTTGCTGAGCAAAACCTTCCCAACCAACCCACCCATAATAACCAACAATGGAAGGGTAAGAAAAACTAAGGTAACAACTAGCTGCAAGGAGGCGACAAACAAGATAACCCCCCAACAATAATGGTGCCAATCCACCGGCATAGAACCCCCAAAATCCTGACCAACAAGGAAAGAACCCGCATTTATGGATTAACCATCCATGTGCTCTATGTAACACCTTCAGTCACTATACGCATTAGTTCCCTCACATGGCTTGTTCTCGCCAGTCTCTCCAAAATGAGGCTCAGTAGGGTCCCAATGCGGCATCCTAGGCTCTACCTAAGCCAACACCACCAAGTCCTTTTCCTATGGTGCTCCAAAATCCATTACCACTACAAGGATTGGTTGCTATCATACCCTTGGCCCCACCTACTCCCATAGCTCTTGTAGCTCCCCCAGCCCCCGCTGTGGCTTTGTCTACTGAGACTGGTGTCCATCAACCAATGACACTGTCAACAAAATAATTCAACCTCTAGACCAACCGAAACCAGTATGGCTCCACCATAAGAACTTTTGACCTATCAGTGCCATCCACTTCTAACACTTCCAACATGCCCCTCCTCTTATGTACACCACCCACTGATGGGGCGGCCAGAGGTCCACAGTTTCCTATACAATGCATCGCTAACAATGCAACAACTCGGGCTTCCTTGAACTATAACATCGTTGACGACATGGCCCAATCACCTATGGCCATGTCCTCTCTAGAGGTGCTAAAAACTTACTCGACGCAGCGGAAAACATTGTTACCCACTTTAGGGGTTGTCGACCCCTCCAATTCCATATTGATCATGTTTGATCTAGACCAAGGAGAACCCCAAATGCCATCTACCATTTCCTTCTAGATTCTGGTTTCAATTCATAATTTGGTTTTGCATCGTTGTATCGTTGATGAGGGGGCATCTACCTATGTCATTTCAACCATTGTTTGGCAGAAAATCGGGTCCCCAACTCTCCAACCATCCACTGCCACACTCCGCGCTTACGATGGGCGCTCCACCAAGGCTAAGGGAATTCTTCTGAATCTTCCTATTTCATTAGCCGGTAAAACAGTTTTAATTGACATAGAGGTTATTAATGCCCGACTTTATTATAACCCCCTCCTTGGATGTAGCTACATGTATGCGATGAGATTCGTCGCATTGACTCCTCATGTTCCCTCATGATGGAAAGATCGTGATGGTCGATCAATTAACTTACTATGATCCGCAAGGATTGTCCACACCGGAAAATGTCATCCCCACCATTGATACTACCATCGATGGCATATCCATCCCATCCTTATCCACAGTTGGCGCAGTATTGTTTGCTGACACACCTCTCACGACCACTTTTCCATCTTTACATCCTCCACCATAGCCTTCTGACACAGCGTATTTGTGTGTCCTCTCATCTGGTTCCATTCCTCCCCCACCAAAAAATCAATCACAAATCCAACCGCTATCACTTGGGAATCATTGGGGGTCATTCCCCATCCACATGATTACCTTCCTATTCCCACCATTCGACATCATGAGTAAGCCTGTAATGGCTACTCTTCATTTACCTAACTTTACATTAGGGATTACTATGTGGTACCTCGAACCACCTACCCCACCTTCAATGCCTCAGGTTGTGTTGACTCCCATCCAACCTATTGTGGTAGAATCACACCCTCCCCCTAGCCATTTAAACGTGTTGTCTGTCCCCAATCCTACCCCTTCTCTCCCAAATAATATTGGGGGAAAGTCCACCAAAATGAAAACCGAACCTCGTCCAACTCCGCCTTCAATGTCCAAGGTCATGCAATGCAAAAATGTCCAAAGATACCTATCCTTCGCACACACATAGATGTCATGGATACAACTGATGATACTCCATTAGTCATCATCCTAGCTTCTCCAATAGTAAAAAACAAGTCTTTGAGTACAAACCATGCGTGCGCAATTTTTGGACTGTATGGCCATTATTCTCACCATTTCCCAAACTTGGTCGAGTATTGACCCGTCCTTCACAACTTTCGGAAACACTCTCATGAATCCGATATCATTGTCCTTGAGTAAATCTACCCTCTAGTTTCTTCCTCGGACACCAATAACACCATTTACATGATCTCTACTTCTAGTATTCCTTCCTCCAAGTTGATTGCGGGAGATACACCTGATTTATTCTGACACCACTTTCACGACGACTAAGAGATCATCAAAACCACCACCGATATTAACCCATTTCACTTAGCCCATGGCATGGATTCATTTCTTCCCATTGAATACCAGATTCCTCCCCCACATACTTTGCGCAAACTATAGAGTCTTAAAGGAAAGGCCAATTTCCTTCACCAGAGGTCCTATGCCTGAGTCACTCACCATGCAGCACTTGGGTCATATTTTTTATTTTTTATTTTACATCATTTTTACTATGAGTTGGTGACCCCCTCTAGTAATTTCTCCACTTCTAGTCGCATTGAGTCCATTATAGAGCTCTATCACATCATTTGCACGTGAGCAGGTAGATATAATCCATGCCCTTGTGTCATTGGTACCCCACTAGAGGGTGTGGTCCCACGCTTGTAGATGCACATAGTATGTCGCATGTATGGTCTAGATACCACCATGCTAGCGTACCGTTAGGTACTAAGGGCTTCCCTAGAGGTCGAGGCCTCTCTGTATCTCCCCGATATTCCATGCCCACATATGGATCATCCTCTACAAGGATTGAAAGCTGCCACCATTGTGCAAAAAGATCCCAGGTCGATAAATGACCTTCTAGACTGCCTACCTCCCTACTGATTCTTTGGGACATTTCCTAAAGTCACGTCGATTTTTGTTCCACCACGCGAATCACACCTTATACATTGAGCTAGCTCCATACCCATAGGCCCCCATTTGGTCTAGTTTTTCCCCGTGCACCATTGTACTAGGGGCAACATCACTAGCTGCTAATCAAAATCATATGGATTCCATTTGGGATGTTGTTCGTGCCACCGAGTTTGATTTCCCACCCCCTATCTGTTGATGAGACACTTGTCTCACATTCTCATTAAGTATTTCCAAACCATTTCCTGAAATCCACCTTGATTTGTGTGCCATCACGCGAATCTCCCTTTGTACGTATTGGCATGTTCACGAGCCACCCGCTTGATTTGTACTGCACAGTTACCCTTTTTTACCACCATCCATCATCCTGCAAGGGGGCCCCATTAGTGTTCTGAATTTTATTCCCATCAGTCATGTTCATCACATAACTGCTTTCCATATTTTGAACACTTCCCCCTTGCTTGATTTCCCATTATGGAGTTTCTGTTAAGCTCTTTTCTGACTCTTAAAAGAATGAAAATATCACCAATAACACTTCCTTCCTTTCACACTCATTAAAGTATTTGAAAGGGCATCTATGTAGCCTCGTTTACCTCCTTTTTTTGGACTATGTAGACAATCATAAGAAAAGGACCACCATGGCGCACTGAAGTCAGGAATGTTTCCCTTTGCATCCTTTTATGCTTTCTCCGGCATTGGGATTGGACTTCACGAAAAATATCATTATGGGTTGTCTTTAAGCTCTTTTCCATCTTTCTCACCAAGAAAATATTTCCAAGCAAACTTGGTTTCGTTCATGCTCGTAAAAGTATTTGAATGACCGTCCTGTTAGTGTAAGTTTAACCTTTTTCGGCCTGATTGGACTACAAATGGTAAAGAAGACTTCCTTCCCCAAAAGTTTATTGAGCTCTCTTACACATACTTTTATCCTTTTTTGGACTCAGGAGACTACATACAAAAAAGAGACCACACTAGAGTGTTCTTTTTGTTTTTCGACTCTCTAAAAATGAAAACACCATCGAGCATTTACTTTCTTGGGCTCGCTAAAAGTCCATGAGATTGTGGCATAACGGTGTCTTTCGATGCCACCTCATATTAAAGTTTGGAAGCTTCCCCCAATTGAGTCACCTTTGTTCAGAGTATTATGAGATGAGTCTTCCTTAGATCCTATGAGTATTCATATTCTAATTACCTTCCTCAGTATTTCCCATTTGCAGTTACATTCCCGGTATTACAGCTATGATCCTTATCCCATGAGTCAGTTTCATTCGCTACCAGGTCATCCCTTCCATCATACTCTGAACAAAGGAATTTTGAGTCCCCCATGCTCCCCTGCCCTTGTTCCCTGATTGAATGTGTCCCCCCATATTGTCCTACATATTTGGTATCCCCCCTGTGATTTTGGTCAAGGAAACATTAATTCCTTGGTCAGTTGAAGGTCTTCCTCTTTCGACGAAAAAACATTTATTCCAAAGGATATACCCAGAGGTCCCTATATCCTTGTTTCATTAACCTTATTGATGAGTTCCTTGGACCACTTGAGAGGAGTCCTTAGTGCCTCTCTAAATGGTTGTGTCTCATGTGCTCAACTCCAACTACATCATTGCATAGTTGAGATTCGTAGAGGGTATTGGTCCTTGCAGTACTTGGTTGAAGAGCCCAGTTGTCCCCTGACTCTATCACATTGGTGAGTCTATTAAGGGACCCATACATGTGCATGTCCCTTGTGATTTCTGGGTTGTGTTGGAAACAGTGTTCAGAAGCCCCCAGAGTAGTGCTTCTGTATAGCTTCATGGTTGATGTGGAATATTGTACCACTGATACTCTGAATCTTTGTCATTGAGTCCCTACCATTATGTAAACTTCTAGATCCAGATCGTTATGTAAACTTCTAGATCCAGCAGAGCATCAATTGTGTAGATACTGCATTCCATGAGAATACCATGGTTCATATGTATCCGTTCTTTAGATTAACATTGTATTTAGCCTCTCATTGATGCCACCTTATGTAACATCGGTTGTATATGTATTGATCGGCTCCTGTATTTTTTGATCCTTGATCCCATTATTTATTCATTTGACATTGTTATGAGCATGGGTATGCATGCCTCATAATATACATGTCACATATTCTTTGTATCTCACCCATTGTTGGGAACCAATATTAATACAAAAAACAAAATCCACCATGTCTCAAATGAGGAATCATCGCTTCTTCCCAGGTCTGTCCAGTATCCCCATGATCCTATGATGTTAGACGACCATACGATGAGCTCCTGCCCTCACACATCAAGGGGCAATTTGTTAACGCAAAAAATTGCTCAATTAGCTCCACATGGCCTAAACCACATACATACATCTTTTTCCTACCATTTTCCCCTCATTTTTAACCTCCATAACTATGGTTTAATCTTATTCTCTCTCAAAAATCTCAAAAAATATTAAAAAGGGCCTAAAAACCCCACAAAAGGGTTAAAAACCCTAAATAGCTCATAAAAGGGATAAAAACCCACAAAAGGGCTTAAAACCCTAAATAGGGTTCCAAGACCCTAAAAGAGAGAAAATGACAGAAAAAACTATAAAATAGTGTGGAGGCCTCCATCACAATATTCACTTATTCCTTTTGCCATTATTATATTTTTTGTGAGTACATTGAGAAGCCATCAATCTCAAATTACTCCCATGATTTTGCCAAACATTCCATTTCCCCACCATCTCCTCATCCTGTACGTTGAGGAATCCCCCGTACTTGCAAGCATGTGGAGAGGCGGTACCATTCCAAGTTCAGGCACGGTGGCCCATTTTCAAGAAAAACAGAAGATATACTTGTCCCATTTTTGTTTATTTAGTTTAGTTGTTTTTTCTTATTGTTTATTGTGTTACTAATATTTTATTTTTCAGCTAGCTCTTTTCCATTGAAATATACCCTTCTGTCTCACAGACAGAAGGGAGGTGCTTTTGCACATAGCTAGGGTGAAAAGTCGGCTACACTTCACTTTCCTCCTTGTGCAAATTTGTTCCTAACTTCTTCTGCACTTTATTTCTACTGCTCTTTCCTAGCCCAAGAGATGGAAACCTGTATGATTGAATCAAAGGATTTGATTCCTAATCCATGGGATAAATCCATTCACTGTGTTGCATATGTTCAAAATAGGGCTCCTCACAAATCAGTGGATGGAAAAACACCATATGAGGCTAGGTTTGGTCACAAGCCAAATGTTTTTCATTTCAGGGTCTTTGGCTCTAAGGCATGGGCTAGAATTCCTATAGAGAAGATAAAGGCCTTCCAACCTCAAAGAAAGGATTCCATCATGGTTTGATGTGCTGAATCTACAAATAGCTACAATCTCTTTGATCCCTCATCTTCGAAGACATTCATATAAAGGAGTGTACAATTCGAAGAGGAGCTCATGCCAGAGCTCGAACTAGCCCTTAGGGAATGCTCAAATCCTCCACTGCAAGATGATGTCAGTAATAAATTCTTTTCTGATTCTGATATTTCTGAAGATGATGACTAAAATCATGGACCACCCATTCGGCCCAAATGGGCTAATAAAACCATTGAAGCAGCTGGGGATTTAGTTGGCAATCCATTAGATCCAAAAAAGACTAGATCACAATTTCACATTGATTTATCTACAAGTGAAGTGGTTCTTGCTAAGAAATAATTTATGATGGTTGTATCTAATCCTCAAGCATATCAGGAAGCATCACTTGACCTAAACTTACAAACAACCATGCAAGAAGAGTTCAACTCATTACAGGAAAATGGGACTTGGGAATTGGTTCCCTTGCCCTCCAAGATGAAGCTAGTGCAATGAAAGTGAGTATATAGGAACAAAGTTGCTACTGATGGGTATGATATAAATTAAATGTTGAGGTTGGTTTCAAAATTCTTCTCTCAAGTCCAACGACTGGACTATAAAGATACATTTGCAACGGTTGCAAAGATGGACTATATCAGGCTAGTTTTAGACATTGTTGCATTTAAGCTCTGCGAGGTTCACCACATGGATGTGAAGAGTGCATTTCTTCATGGTGAACTTCAGGAGGAGATATATTTGTAGAGAAATTAAGATTTACAAGAGGATCCTTCACTTGTATGTAGGTTAAATAAGTCTCTCCGTGGCCTTAAGAAAGCCCCTAGGGCTTGGTATGTCAAGATGGAAAATTTTCTTCTATCACTTGGCTTTGAAAGATGCCAATCTAATCCTAATGTTTATTTGAAGCATATCGGTTATGTATTGTAGTTCATTGTACTCTATGATGACGATATTTTGATTACAAGTAGTTGCACCAAAGTAATTGGGTCAATCAAGTCTTCATTGCACAATGAGTTTTTCATGACCGATCTTGGATTGTTGAAACAAGTCCTTGGTTTGGAAATTGAGAAATTAGTGTTGTAATGGATAATTCACCTAATAACCTAGGTCTGGGGGTTACCAACATACTAGACCTTGCAGACAGTTTGATTATAAAAGTACAAATAGGAAATAGGGAAGCAGCAGGATCTTACTTGTAATAAACGAAGGTTGATCCAAGCTGATTCCTTCCTCTTTGCTCCACTCTTATAATCTCCAGGATAATTCCTCCTTCAACCTGTTAACAAA
>LPNX010994833.1:57643-272772 GCA_001517045.1 Pseudotsuga menziesii | reverse complement strand
TTATTTATTAAATAGTATCTTTTTTATACTTATATTCATTAGTTTAATGTTTATGTCTACCATAAATGAATAATTTAGCTTACTTTAGCAGTTGCTGCACCTATCTATGTTCATTTTGACCACTTTATTTGTGGTTGTGCTAATCTTTTTAGGTACAAAACATTGAATAAGTAAGTATTTTTTATGATGTAATATATATTAGGGTTCCATATTTCTCTTTTATGTAATTAAACTTATGTATTTGTTGAATGGATAGATATTTTTGTATGACTTAATACACTTATCTACAAGTATACCTTTAAAGTTTGAAGTGGGGGAACTGGAATGTCGAAAACCTTGTAGTATTAATAAGAAATAAATAAAAACCCATTTTGTAGTTATGAAATTGAAAGGAAAACTATGTTGTACTACTAATAATCAATAAATAAAAACTAATGTAATCATATGAGAAAGTAGACATATCTTAGTAAAACAATAAAGGGCTAAGTAGTGATCAATTTTGACTTTATATTGGCAATCAATATTGGTCCTTTCATTTTGTAGGGGGAGTGTAGGGATTAAGCGTTGCAGTTCTAACTGTGAAAGGAATAGATAATGAATGTATATCTTTTTTTTTGAAGTGTCTTTCATATTTGCATAATAGTTGAAAGAGAATGACAATTCAATTCACATTACTTTTAATGTTGTAGTGCATAGCATTATTGTGAAAATCAAGCCTTGTGCTCATTGTTATTAATGTTAATGGTTGACTTTGTTAATATCAATCCTTGTGATTTATGTATAATAAATGCCCAAGCCATCTTGAGGGGATACCTCCATTGACTTTTGTTGCATTCAATGTAATTATATCTACATAGTAGAATAGGTGGTGAGATTGTCATTTTCCTTTATATTCCCAGTGATTTAGCAATTTGACAAACTTTTGTTCCACCCATTTCTAAGGGGGAGAAGTTGTAGGCCTAGAGATGGAAGGTTCCATGGGTATAAGAGATCTTGGCCCCTGCTTTTCTTTGTAAATCTTTGTCTCATGCTCCCCTAGGGAATATAGTTATATGGATTCTTTTTTTAAGCAATTAAGTGTTTTCTAGTGACAATTCTTTGTATAATGGTGTGGATGGATTTATCACTTTTTTTTTTACATTAACAAAACGTATGTGAAGATTTAATTTAGATTCACCAAAAAATTTTGTTGACAAGTCTCTGTTTTGCTCAAACTCTATTTGTTGTAGCCATTTTAATGGTTGATATTTTTTTTAAATGTTGGTTAAGTGCCCTGTGATTTGTTGGGAAAACCTTTGGTCTAAGAAACCACGATCTAGGGGCATCTAAGCCGTCAAAATCACTCGAGGATCACACTTGGCCTGGTTGCACCAACCTTTAGCATGGTTGGATTTAAATGTCACCTTCCAGCAACAACGGGTTTTGATCCTGGGCTGCCAAACAAAGGAAATCCCTCTCGATCATTTGCTCTACTAGAATTTGACATTTAATGGTTGATAATTACTGTGACTTTGATATATCAATAAAAACACTCATGGAATATGTCAAATCTCAATCGAAGCACCATAGGTGATATATTTATGTGTGTAGGTTAAATTTGGAAAATTTGTCATTATAATATATTGTGCTTTTGTTGGGAAATAACAAAACAAAATTGGACAATGTTAGTTTTGTAATTCAGTGAAATCATGAAGAAATTAGGAATGAATGTTATATGAGTAAGAACTATGCTTTTCTCATGGAAATTGCATGCATTAATAGTGTGTTTCAAATTTTTTGGAAGTTATTGTAACCTTAAAAAATATATATGAATGTTATTAGAGCAACAAGTACTTGTTAATAGTGGCCACAACAAGGCAACTTAAAAATACATAAAACAATGCAATCCCATAGCAAAAGCCTAAGCCTATACTAAAGCTTGAATGGAGCCAGAGAAAGAGCCTCTGCCTAAATAAGCGTAATTTGAAGGATCTTATAGTTGTTTAACTTTTTAGGCCTTATGCCATCTCTGGCATGAGAACAATGTTTTTGCTATTTTGCCATCTTGGGTATGAAAATAGTTTTTTTTTGGCTATTTTTCCATCTTGAGTATGAAGACTTCACTATTAGGAAATGAACTCTTATTTATGTGAAAGAGAAATGTGTTATTATGTTCTATTTGAAACTATCATAGGACACCTTAAATCCCCTCTCTTTCATATTGCATGATATAATTTCATAATCATCGTAATCTTGATTTTGGGTATGAATAAATTAGGGATGAATACTATGCTTTTATTGGGGATATTGCATGCATTGTGAATTTATTTCTAATTTTTGGAAAAATCTTTAACCCATGAAATACCTATTAAAGATGGGCACGATAGGGCAGCCTACAAATTAGAAAAATAATGCAATCTCATAGCGAGAACATGAGCCTATGCTAGAGCTTGAGTGGAGCCCCTTGGCCTTATGCCATCTTGAGTGTGAGAACAATGGTTTTGCTATTTTGCCATCTTGGGTCAGAGAACAATCCTTTTTCTATTTTGCCATATTGGGTATGAAGACACTATGTTTAGGAATTGAGTTGTTATTTATTTAAAATGAAATGTGTTTGTTTTGTTTTGTTTTGGTTATCTTGGGCCTTATGCCATCTTGGGTATGAGAACAATGGTTTTGTTATTTTGCCATCTTGGGTATGAGAACAATGGTTTTGCTATTTTTCCATCTTGGGTATGAGAACAATCCTTTTGCTATTTTTTCATCTTAGGTATGAAGACAACGTTTTTAAAAATGTAATGTGTCTGTTTTGTTCGGTTTTGGTTATCCTTGAAACTCTCATTGGACACCCTAAATTCCTCTTTAATATTTCATAATATAATTTCTTAAATATCGTAATCTTGATTTTGCGTCTTGTTTTTGGAAATTGATGCCCAAAGCTTGGGGTAGTTTTCACACATGGATACTCAATTTTCTATTATTTTTGTTTATAATATACACAGGAGATGTGTTGTTCTTTTTGTTTTGACACTCTTTGAAACTATCATTGGACACACAAAATTCTTCTCTTTCATATTGCATATTATGATTTATTAAACATTGTAATCTTAATCTGTGTCTAGCCTTGTTTTGGGAACTTAATGCCCAATGCATGAAACAATCTTCACTAATTCTAAGCGTTATTTGGATACACAAGACTCTTATTTTGGTTTATAATGTACATCACATGGGAAAAGGTAGCCTTAAAGCCAATAAACCTTGTTATGAATTCCCTCTCTTATAAAATACCTTTAAGAAAATTTAGTGCATAAATGTGTTTTTTGGTGAGGTGATAATCCCAATTTCCACAATCATAATTGCTATTTAGATCTATAGTCTATTTGTAGCTCTTTTTTATGCAAATCATATATTCATTAGTAGTGCATAAAGTACGCCATAATAAAGGGGTTAGGTAGAAGTGATGACATGAAGTGTCAGGAAATCACATCATGTTGTTGTCACAATCATAGAGGTCTATTGTGGTTATAGCTCTTCTGTTAGTTGCTCTCTCCAAACAACCTCAATGAAGGTCCTTATATTAGAATGTTATAATAAAGGCTATAACAACCTCCATGAAGGTCCTTGTGCACTCAATATCCATTTGCATTTTAGAGTGTTATAATAAGGACATTAATTTGTAAAGCAACTTCAAGCATCTAAATTAGATAAACATGTAAATTAACTACATTTTCAAATCCATTTGCTTTCAGAGTAATAAAATATGGTGCACCATATGGCTAGTTAAAAGCCACTTTATGAATGTGATGATAACCATGTATTACTATAAAAGAGAATATAATAATGCTTTCATACTTGTATAATGTGGGTATATATAATAATGCACCATGTATTATCTTGAAAATGATCATTGTCGTTTAATGGAGTAGGAGAATTATGAGAAAACTAATGTTGCTAATGAAATGTGAAGGAGCTCGCATAGCCTGAGGGTGTTGTAGGATGAGAGGGTAGATCCATATATTTGATCACTGGATTTGTGGGTTTCCTCGTAACTATGCACAATATACACTATCTATCCCTGGATTGAATGTGGGTGTGGGATCATGGCATAGATTCATGCATATCAACACCATGGGCTCTACTTTGTGTTTTTGTGATTGTTATCTTCCAAATTTGTGACAAATTTGTTGTGCATGGATATTAGTCATTAGGCATTGGATCATATCTACCTAAATCCACACAACAAATATTTAGAGTTGTCTATTTAAGTGCTAACTTTTTTGGTGACAAATAGAACAAAGCAGAATGTTCAAGTCACATGTTTATAGAATTTGCCTAACTAGCCATATGTAATGCTTGATAACATATTTTCCCATTGTTGGTATGATAACAACTTGAATGCATGAATATGAGCGACACTTGTTTGATTACTTGTGCTTGATTGTATTTGAAAGGCATGGATTTTGATTAGTTGTACTTGTAATATGAAGTAATGGATATCAAAGAAAAACATCATGAGTCCAATGATACTCAAGCACACAAAATTCCATTAATCCCTCTATTCAAATTTCGAGTCGGATCAAGGTCTTAAGGAAAATAATAACAATTACCAAAATATTATAATAAAAGCCCCTTAAACATGCTCTGGATCTTGTGCATAAAGAAGAATACACCCTTTACAATAATACTATTTTTCCAAAATTGGAATCATACAATGCTTCCCCTTAATATTTTCTCTCTACATCAAATGTTTGGACTTACTTAACATGTGGGTTTTTATCATTAAAAAAATTGACGTTTTAAAAAATTTGGCAAATGATTAGTTTACCAAGCCAAAAAACATCTTGCTCTCTCCAGACAACCTCCATGGAGGTCCTTATATTAGAATGTTATAATAAAGGTCATTGTATGCATTCAATCTCCATTTGCATTTTAGAGTGTTATAATAAGGGCATTATTTTGTAAAGCAACTTCAGGAATCTAAATTAGATAAACATGTAGATAACTACATTTTCAATTCCACTTGCTTTCATAGTAATAAAATATTGTGCACCATATGGCTAGTTAAAAGCCACTTTATGAATGTGATGATAACCATGTATTACTATAAAAGATAATATAATTATGCTTTCATACTTGTATAATGTGTCTGAGACGAGCCCCATGCATTTTCTTGAAAAAGCTCATTGTCGTTGAATGGAGTAGGAGAAATATGAGAAAACTAGAGATAATGTTGCTAACGAAATGTGAAGGAGATTGCATAGGCTAAGGGTGTTGTAGAACGAGAGGGTAAGTCTGTATATTTGATCATTGGATGTGTGAGTTATTCCTCACAACTATGCACAGTATACACGATCTATCTCTGGATTGAATGTGGGCGTGGGATCATGGCATAGATTCATGCATAGCAACACCATGGGCTCTACTTTGTGTTTTTGAGATTGTTATCTTCCAAATTTGTTGTGCATGTTTAAACAAAACAAATCTTAATCATTATGGATCATATCTAAGTGATAGTACAAATCACTTGTGCTTAGTGGATTAAAATTGTTGAGCAGATCACAAATCTAGATTCAATTATGGATGGAGATCTAAAATGGATAAATTGATAATCAACCTTCATCATAATGATTCAAATACAAAACTCATAAAAATAACAAACATATTGTCTAATGTAGACCTATAAGAAATATCATGGCCAAGAAAATTATGTGGTGTTGCATCTTCTTCTCACTATACACCAATGATGGCTCCTTTGATTCGAGTGTTTTGCATTCTGCAAGCTCTTCTTCTTATCTCACGCACTGGTTGAGATTGCAAGCTAAGGTTTTAATAGGGATCATCAACTAGAGAAACAATTTCAACGTCTCGGGCATTAAAGATGGCTCACCCTGGTGTCAGTAGTAATTAGGCTCACCAAAATAGGCTCACAAGGGATGGCTCATCATAGGCTCGTGACAAACGACGAAGAAGAGGCATTGCCCCCTTAAAAACGCCTTTAGCGTAATCTTCGAGCACCTTTTAAAGGTAAAAAAGAGGCATTGGCTAGTATGGTCTCAAGTGATTCATGTTAGGGTTTAAAATATAGGCTTGCATCGACATCTAATAGACATGAATTTTAGGAGGTGTATGACACTTTTCTTGCTGGTCAGTTTGGGTACAAGTATGTTCTTGAAGTTTGAAGTTGAACTATATACCCACCTTTAAAGTTTAAATTGTTTATTATATCTTACAACTCTTTGGTATGAACATAATGCTTTGTTTCATTTCATGGTTGATGTTATTTGTTAGTTTATTGACGAAAAATGATGACAATGTTATAAGTTATAGAGCTGGTAATATGTTTGATGTTGTATGTGTACTAAGTGGTTAATGATTTAATGATCATCATTAATGCAATATTTAGATCTGTGTTTCCATGTTTTCTATGGCTAATTTGTCAGTTTGCATGTTTTTTTAACATCTATGCAATAAAATATAGTAAAATATGTATTATATAAAAAAATGCTCCCAAAACACTCCCAATTTTTTTGCGGCAACTTCCTCTCCCTGCACCTAACAACCTTGATATGGACAACCAAAGCAGAAGCTTCAAAATTGGATGTATAGGTATCTACCACTAGATAGTAAGATTACTCTCTTTGATGTAACACTTGCTACTGGTCATGCTTTAAAAGTCTTTTCCACTCATCCATGGGTTATAACAAGCCGGAATTTATCCTTTATCATTTTTTGTGGGAAAATAAATGAAGAAAGAAACACACCATTTGCTTCCTATTGGGCCAGGAAAGAGCACAAGGAAGAAACAGAAGCGCAAGCACAAGGCAGGAAAAGCAAGCGCGCGACAAGAAGGAAGAGGTAAAGGAAGGAAAGGAAGCGCAGAAGAGAGAAAGCTGCAACGAGGAGCAGTGTGACGAAGAAAAAGAGAATCTATGAGTAGGTAGAAGAGTAAAGGATGGAAAGTGACAGGTCATGAAGACCGTAGGTTCTCGAGTCGGCGGAAGACTGAAAGACGTTGCTGGGGCTGGTTATGGCCTATACAAATGTAATGAAAGACGTTTTTGTGGCTATTTATGACTGTAATAAATGTGTTGTACTTAGTCGACCTTACACGGTCTTGTAGAATCTATAAATACAAGGAAGCCATTTTGTATAAGGGTCCTAAAAAAGTTATAAATACTTGAAGGAATCACAGAAAGGTCTGATAGTAGTAGAAGGTTGTTGAGCCGCGGATTTGCAGCTGTGTGTGCAGACCGCTTTGTAAGAGTCAGTCTGCAGCTGAGTGCGCAGATAGTAGAGTAGAGGCTGTGTGCGGATTAGTAGGAGTAGAAGAGAGCATGAAAGCAAGAAAGAGTCATAGTTAAGCAAGAAAGAGTCTGAGCTGAGAAGACATATCTCAAACAGTCTGTAGTCAAGTTGCAGACTGAAAGGAGACATATATTTTTCATGTTAGATGAAAGCACCTTTGTGGTTTTTCCCAGTTGGGTTTCCACGTTACATCTTGGGTTTGCTTGTTGAATATTTGTGGGTTATTTTGTATTGTTTCTGTTTATTGCTTAAATGAATGTCACAATATTGATGAAAGCAGTTGAATGAATGAATGACTAAAGCATCGTCGAAGCATTTGTATCATTTATGTTCAAATACTGTTAAGTTCCAATAGTGTCACGCCACTGTCAATTATTGTTAAGGAACAATCTACGTGGCACAATTGCGCTAGCTATTAAGTTCTCAAGGAAAAGGTTGTCCAACTATGGTTGTGTCGCACAGTTGCGCCGTTGTCGAGTTAGTACAAGAATCCATCCTTCTGACTCCATCGAGCACCTTGGTTGTGCGCCAGGGGACTATAATCCCTCATCGACTGTGGAAACATGGTTATGGCAGTTACACATTAAGATATCTTGGGTGAGTCTAAGTCTGCCTTGTAGGTGTTGTCGACTGAGCTTGCTTTGTCGGGCCAATGTCTTTGGGTGTTTTGTGGTCTTGTGGGTTTCTTGAACCTGGGTCACAAGAGTGAAGAAAAGTAAGCCAACACTTCCTAAGAAGTTGCAATACTTGCACCATCAAATTAAATTATAAGGGAGGACTTGGTATGGTTGATATTCGTACTTAAATGGCAGCTTTGGCAATTGCATGGCTTGTAAAGATGATCTGGTAGAAGCTCTTGAGAAAGCTACAACATAGGGTAGAGATAACCTCTCATATCAACAACATCTAGGGTACTTTTGGGATTTGCGGCATAATCACGGGAGCATTATCCTTTAAGTTGGAGAGTTCAATAATTCCTCAGATCAAATTGGAATACTTGCACATTATCTCTTTGGATCTTCAAAGGGAGATTGCAATTCCTAATGGAATACTCTATAGAAAGTGGGAAAGTAGGCCATTTTAACCTCCAGATATTCTAGAGTGTACCCTACCATATGTGCCAAAAAGGAGGGGCCATCATTTTATTGTAAAGGCCAAGTTGGGGTTTGTTTATGTAAAAGTGCTAGTCTAGTGGGGCTCCAGACCCTTTGTTTGGTCACAGCAGGTCCTTTTGGTTCTCATTTGAAGGAGTGTTGGCTTAGTGGCTTTGATAGCTACCCCTTGATGGGCAGAAGTCCCCCATCATGTTGGGCACTTATGCCTTAGGTGGGTGCTCTAGTGCTTCTTGGGGTGAATCCATTAAGACACATGGATCGAGGATCCCAATCACACTTATATTTTATGCTTTGTAGAGGTGATTACATGTGTAAGGGTTGTCATACCCACCTTCGCACACCTCATGGATACCCCCTTGGATCTACTTTCCTTGTTCTAGTCCTGCCTCTTGGTAATCCTAGTCATCAAGAGCAAATCGTCTAGCTAATAAGCAAGCATAAAGAGGTTGTACCGCCTAAAGGAGGGTGTTGAGGAAAAATACACAATGTTGGGGTTAAATGGGGCATGACGTCGTCCTTCCAAGCTCATCTTTTTATAATTTTGCAACATTTCAATAATTTTATCATTATTTTATGTTTTGTGAGGTTTATTCCCTCGTCTTCACCAAAATCTTCTTACCAAATTCTTTGATGTAGAAATTGTTTTACTTGTAAATTTCCAAGTTAGTTACTGCTATTATAATTTTATGAAGCTAATGTCTCACTAAAAAATCAATAAAAAGGCGAAAAATATTATAAAAAAAATGTTTTTATAACCTAAAAAGCCTTAATTTAAGGTGACATCAACCCTCCCATCAACCTTGGGGAGGGTGATGTCAACCTTTTTGAAGTTCTTGCAGATTTGATGTAGGTGTTTTGCAAGTCCATTTCGACAGGACGACCAAACCCTAGGGGTTGTACAAGTCTCCCAACTCACCACCAAAACATTCAGGATACCTTAAAGTGCTAAGTCAATTTGTTTAGTCCTTAGTTCAAAAATAGTAGGTCTAAAAGTGAAATCAATCCCTAAATGCAACAAACATACATTGGAAAAGTGCATCTTATGGATATTGACTTTCCTTAAGTTGTCTATCGTCGAGAGGGTACTTTTCAAGGTATTTTCACGGTTGGTTTTGGGTTTTCGTCCATATTTATGTTGTTGGTTTTTACTGTAGAAAAGAAGTTAATCTTCTTACTTATCCAACATTCAAAATGCATTGCTCCTAAACCTTCTAAGTCAATAGGTATTTATTGTAGATCTCTTGTTGACTTTGATAAGCAACTAGTGGGAAGGTCTTGTAGGAATAGAGTTGTTTCCCTTGTATATATTATAGGTCCATTCTTACTTACTGTGAGAAGCCTCCCATGGTCCGTTAAGTAGCACTAAAATGAAGGGAGATATCATTGTGGTGACATTGGGTGCTTCTCTCGAATAGTTGTCAATCTTTAGCACCAGTCCTAGTTTTTCCTAATTGAGAAGGTGCTAGATTTTGAGGTAACAATTTTTGGTGTCCTTGTCAAGGACCTTGAAAGTTGTTGTATAAAATTTTGAGCACACTGTTTATTCAAATCTTGATCTCCCTACTATAATGATTCAATCTTCAAATGCTCTCAATCACATCATCCAGTTGAGTGATGCAAGTGAAAAGAAAATAATCTATTATTCATGCAATTTCATACTACTAGCAAACTAGTAACAAACCTAGCTAGGAAATATTTGTTTAATCTTTTAAGGAGACACTTACAGTTCTTAATTTCCTTCCTCAAAAGTTTTACCAATAATAAAATGTGCACTTTGCTTCTACATTCAAATTTTATCTACGAATCTCCTTACTAATATTCAGGAATGTAACTCGTTGTTAATAATTGATATAGGTAGGAACAAACTTTCAGAACCTTGGTGTGTTCTACAAGAATAATAAATGCATAGGAAAAATGCCCCATTATGCAGGAAACCGAGACGCTACAAGAAAAATTCATTGCTGCAGGATTGTGCCACGTTGTTGCAGAATTGTTCACATTGTTGTAGGATTGCTCATGTTGCTACAAGATTGTTACAGGATAGCATCTTAACTTCAAATCTGAACGTAGAACTCAAATTTGATGGTTCCACTTGATGAAATGTCATCTAGCCATTCAAACTTGACCTTCTAAGTCTTACGCCAACAATATCTTGCTTCTACCAAGTAATTTAATGAGACTCTGTCAACAAAGCATTAACTAACATTCCTGTATCTAAATTGATTAAAAAACGAGCATGAATATGCCTATAAAATATATAAAAGGCGCTAGCAGACTTTAAATGAATGATCAAGAAGGAAAATGACACATTTCAATAGGAAGATCAACACTTGACTGAATTGATTTAATAATTCCTCTCAGTTTCACAACACATAACCAAACTAACCAAACCATTATGCAACCAAAATTGAGTACAATCAAATCATTGAATTAATAGATCATTGAACATTATTTTTCTTAAAAAATCATATATACTATAATCCAAGCGAGGGAAATGAATACATAGAAGGTTTTCTTGGTATTTTTATTTACATTCCAAATATTCACCATCTTCATCCAACCCTCGAGAAGCTTGATTTTGGATCTTTATTACAATTGCTAGATAACTAAACAGTAGGATATTTTTGTTATTTTGATAAAGGTAAACCTAATTGACAATATCTTTACTCAACCATTAGCTAAACGCAATCTAACATTTAACTAGCACTCACGAAGAGTTAAAGTCTCTTTTATTTTGCCTAATATATTACAATAGAAATCCAAATTCAAACATTGCTCTTTGAAACACAAACATGTATTTTAAACCTCTAAAAATCTGCGTGCAAACATTGGAACAAAAGGTGTTCATGGACTCCTGTGCATGAGCTCCTCGATTGTTCTACCACTTTTTTGTATGTTTACAACATTTATCCAGGTAACATCCTGTGCTGGGTAGTCTTTCCACTTGACTAAATAGTCGTACTAATCTTTATCTCTAGTTTTCTTCATCGACCTTCAGTCCAAAATCTTTTCCATTGCATTGGCTTGGATGCAAGTAGTTGCTTCTTCCACTGAATTGACTGGTCCTTATCACTGCTTGGTCCTTCTATAGGTGTTCATGTTTCATGCTCAACGTAAGGGTATAAATATGCTACATTAAAGATAGAAGATATTCCTATACCAACTGGAAATTTAATTTCATACTCATTGCCAAAAAAAAATCTCAAAATTTTATATGGTCCGACCTTTTTCAACTTAATCTTATTGTATTCTTTCCTTAAGTGTGCCAATACTGCATCCCCTTCTTCAAAATTAACCTCCCTTCTCTTTAAATCCATTTTTTGCTTATATTTTTTAGTGTTTTCCCGTAGCAATGCGTTAACCTATTCATACAAAGATTGCATGGTTGTGGAAAATTCCTCTCCATCAACACTCCTTATCTCTTCCTTTCCTAATTCTTTGGGTACAAAGACTACTTGGGGATGCATTCCATAAACAATCTTCAATGGAATTAACCCAATGCTTCAATTCTACGAGTCATTACAAACAAATTCAGCTTGAAAGAGTGCTTGATCTCGTTGATGTGGATGTTCATTCATTAGACTTCTCAATAATTTTCCCAAACTCTTGTTGGTAACCTTGATTTTCCCATCAGTTTGAGGGTGATAGGTCAAACTGAAACTGATTTTGGTTCTCAATTTCTTCCACAATGTTTGCCAAAAGTGTCCAACATCTTTTGTATCCTTGTCTGAAACTATATTCATAGGAATTACATGTAATCTCACCACTTATTTAAAGAATATATTTGTTATGTGAGTTGCATACTTGGTTTTTCTACAGGGAATAAAATGTTCCATTTTAGAAAATATGTCCACTACAACATATATAGTATCATTGCCTCTTTGAGTTCTATGCAATCCTAAAACAAAATCCCATGGTTGTAATGTACCCAGCCATGATCTCAAGACCGAAGGTACCAAAATGACCAGTGAGACGATTGAATTAAGTATTTCCCAGTGGAAACTTACAGATTAAAGATTAAATCCCTTAGCGATTCTTAAATTAGTTAAATGGTCAATTAATTAACTTAGTTAATTAATTCCAATGAATTAATTCTGCCATCTTGACTCTATTAGACCCTTTCAACAGCCCCAACATCAAGATTTGGAAGTCGACACCACAAAATAAAAAGAACAATGACCCTCCCAACTTTCTGACCACGACATTAATATGTCGAAAGTCAGAATTTGGCACTTGTCGAACCACAACGACAAAAGTATTCCCAACTTATCAATCCCAATGTCAACATGTTGGAAATCAAAAGTTGACACTGGATGAACCACAACTTTAACAATCTTCCTGACTTGTAGATCTTGAAGTCAGCTAGTCAACAATCAAAAGTTGGCACTAGCTAAACCACAACATCAACAATCTTCCCAACTTGTTCCCAATGTCGGCACATTGAAAATCAGAAGTCAACACTGACATAAAAATATTAATATTTAACATATTGATTTCGATGTCGATATGTTAGCATCAACACTTTGGCATGAACATGCAACATACATTAACATTCAAAAGCATCTATCCCAATGTCATCATCGAGACATCAGCACTGGAAACACGGAAACGACAACTCTGATTTCAAGTATAACACAGCTATTCCAAGGAAACGACTTAAGGAAAAACTTTCCCCATCGATTGAACTTGCAATTGCATGCCTTCAATAGAAAGAACTCAACCATTCTATGGATTTTTCAAGTAACTCTACCATGAAGTATGGTAGTATGTAAAACTTATGTTTCCTAGACCTAGAACTAGCAAATGGATTTGTAGACAAGACTTTTAGCTTTGAATCTCATTCACATAAAATATTTCATCCTAGAATGTTAAACCATATACAATTCATCATAAGCTAATATCAGAATGAGGATGTCTTATATACCAAATAATTCCCATAAGTAATTTAATCTATAGGATACCACCTACAACCATTTAAGCTTATAATTAGATCATATTTAGGAGCATAAATTCTTCTACCAATTTTATAAATAAACACACAGTAGAATACACATCTGGTTAAGAGGGCACTAACTTCAACATGACAAATTTATACCTAGCCATAGACACAATCAAGCCAACCATACTTGAACAGGTCATCCCGAGATGAGGCCATGGAAATACAAGCAGAGGTACTCTCAACTAGTGAACATAGTGCATTCTTTATCAACACTGTCACACATAAATGATTATATCTCAGTCATACAGAAATATTTTTAAATAAATAAAAAAGACATTACTTACTAGAAACGTCACTTCATACGCAAAGGAATATGTCTCATGACCTTTAAGTGCTTAGGAATAGGTGAAAAGGAACATATGGTTGTACCTTTCACAGGAATTCCTAGGCTACAACCAACGAAACCTCAACACCTTCCCTTAACACTTAATTCCTTTGCATATTCACTACCTAGTACAATGGGATTCCCTTCACAACAATCCCTCAAGATATCACCATCCACCCTTAGGATTTACGTGCAACACCAAAGCAGAGGAAAGTAATGGTCCTTGAGGTATTGCGGTGTTCAATCTACCCAAACTGCAATCTGGCATAGATCCTTCTTCATACCTCATTACAAGGCCTTAAATCCTTCATCCAACAATTCAAATTCCATCCCTAGGCATTTGAAATTCCCCAACATAGACTAAAGCATAATTTTCCAAGAGAGGTCGAGAGGGCCAATTCGAATCCATTAATAGCAATATGAATTCCCAAAGGGAGTAACTCCCATTCCAAGAGAAGGTAACTCCAAATTTTACTAGGAAATTTACAAGAGATGTAATGAGAGAGAGAGAGAGGTTACAAGGCACGATGGGAGTTCCACAATCACATGCTTTGGCTAAAATAGCCAATAAGGGCGCACTAACACAAGGGTGGCTACAAAACCAAAGGGGCACATTCAACAAGTTGAACCCATTCCAACCACCAAGGGATGTCCACTAACACATGAATTGGGTTCAATAGTACCAACATAGGGTAAAATAATAAGAAAGGGAGACGAGTGTTGTTAGGGAGAGCCACAACTTCTATTCGCCAACCCCCTTCACATGTGGAATCCATGACCCCCAACCACATTAGTTGTCCATGTTGAAGCTAGTTTTTAATTAAACAACAACTACAACTACATTATCTAGATTCCATAGTCCAAGCACGTAGTGCCACATAACAACACAATAATAACCACAACATATGTTCATGGGTTTAACACACTAGGGGTATTGCATCTCCCCTCCCCTGAAACAATGCATCGTCCTCGATGCATACTTATTATGTACATGCCACAATATACCAAAATTTCAAAACATATGAGGGTACGCTTCCCTCATAGCATCTTCTAGTTACCAAGAGGCACCTTCAGAATTGTAATGAGTCCATTGGACCTTTCTCTGCATGATATCTCGATTGCAAAGTAACTTGACTCGTATGCCCACATTGGCAATTGGTTTCACCGGAAAATACCTTTTTGGTTTCACTTAGATTACATTCCAATCAACCACATGATTGGCACAAGGTATATACTTTTTCAACAAGGATACATGAAAAACAATATATACATTAATGCAAGCAGGCAAAACAAGCTCATATGCAACATGTCCTATCCTAGCTAGGATCTCAAGGGGTCCACGATATCTAGCATACAGTTTGGAACAATTTCCCAAGTTCAAGGAATTCGTTTTGTGTTTGACTTTTAAAAAGACATGCTCTCTGACATTAAACCATATTTCAGTTTTATTTTGATTTTCATATCTTTTCTGTCTATCACGAGCTTCTTTCAAATTCTGCTTAACTGTAACCATCTTCTCTTCCATGTCCTTCAAAATTTTTGGCCCAATAAGGATTATGGATGTTGGACTGTCCCAACAAATATGAGTGTTGCACTTCCTCCCATACAATTCCTCAAAAGGGCTCATCTTCAGAGAGGCATGGTATTCGTTGATTTAAGCAAACTCTACCAAGTGTAAATAATTCTCCCATTTGGATGGATGATCCATCAAATACATTCTCAACATCTCCTAAATCACTTGATCCACTCTTTCTATCTAACCATCTATTTGAGGATGATATGTTGTACTCATGTTCAAATCTGTGCCAAATCCTTTGAACTTCCAAAACTTACCATTGAAACTTGGAATCTTTGTCTAACACTATCGCTTTTGGAATTCCATGCAATCTGGAAATCTCTTTCATAAATGTGTCTATAATATTAGTTGTTGTATGAGTTGTCTTCACTAGAATAAAGTGAGATGCTTTGGTCAACTTATCCACTGCCACCATGATAGCATCATGCTACGATCTCGTCTTAGGAAACTTTGTGATGAACTCTATAGTCACCACATCCCATTTCCATTATGGTATAGGAATCGGCTGCAATAAACCAACTGGATTTCAATGTTCCACTTTCACTTTATGGCATTCCATGCATTTAGCTATGTATTCTACAACATACTTCTTCATTTTGTGCCAATAGTACTATTTCCTTACTTCTGGGACTGTCCTTCGATATCCCAAATTCCTATCATAAGGCACATTATGCATTTCATTTAGGACCATCTTTCTTAAATCTCCCGAGTATGGCACATAAACTTTTTCCTTATGTAAGAGAATCCCATTCTCCTTTAACGTGTACTTATCAAATTTATGAGGTGCTTGATGTTGCTACAGATCATCTTTTACATTCTCGTAATGCTCATTTGTAACATAGGCATCAAGGATCCTATCTTTCATATTCGATGTGCATGTACTGATAATGCTACATGCATCACATGTGTCTTTCAATTGAGGGGGTTGGTTACCTTATTTTCCTTATGTCTGATGTGTTTGATGTCAAAGTCATATTCAAAAAGTAATTCCATCCACCATCTCTATCTGGCATCTAGAGTAGGCTTCTCAAACAAATATTTAATCCATCATGATTGGTTCTCAACTCAAATTTCTTACCCATCAAGTAGTGCCTCCATATCTTCAGGACATGAACAATGGCGGAAAGCTCCAAACCATGAGTGGCATAATTTTGTTCATGCTCTTTCAACTTCCTAGATCATAGTTGATCGCCTGCCCATCTTGTGTCAATACTCCACCAATTCCTTGTTTGCATGCATCTATGCAAACCACAAAGCTTCCATTAATATATGCAACCCTCGAAACCAGTGCACTAGTAAGCAGCTGCTTGAGTCTTTGAAAACTGTCTTCACACTTAGCAGTCCATTCAAACTTCATTCCCTTCTTCTGCAATGATGTGATGGGGTGCAATATCCTTGAGAATTCTTCGATGAATCTCATGTAGTAGCCTGTTAATCCCATAAAATACCTTACTTCTGACATGTTCTTCGATGTCTTCCAGTCCATTATAGCTCTTATCTTTTTAGGATCTACTAAGATACCTTCTTTCCTTATGATGTGTCCCAAATAATGGATTCTATTCTGATAAAATGAGCACTTACTTAGCTTGGTGTACAACTATTGGTGTCTGAGCACCTACATTACCAACCTTAAGTGATCCTCATTTTTTGCTTTAGACTTGGAATAGATGAGGATGTCATCTAAGAATACAATAAAAAACTTGTCCAAGTATTCCCCGAAAAATTTGTTCATCAAACACATGAATGTCGTTAGCGCATTCATCAATCCAAAAGTCACCACTGTAAACTCATAGTGTCCATACCTTTTTCTGAATGTTGTCTTGCATATGTCATCATTCTTGATTCTGACTTGGTGGTACCCAGATCTCAGATCTATCTTTGAAAATAACTTGTCTCCTCTTAGTTAATCGAACATGTCATCAATCCATGGAAAATGATACTTATTCTTGATTGTGGCTTTGTTTAGTTGTATGTAGTCTATGCAAAGTATTATATTTCCATCCTTCTTCTTCACAAATAATAGAGGATCTCCCCAAGGTGGCACACTAGGTGTTATGTAACCTTTCTTCAAAAGTTCTTCTAACTACATATGTAACTCTTTCAACTCTGGTGTACTCATCATGTAAGGTGCTTTATACAAAGGGACTATTCCTCGAACCAAAACAATAGATTATAAGTAAATATCCATTTTTGATGGCCTTCCTGAGATTTCTTGAAAAACATCTAGAAACTTTTGTAACACCGCATAGTCCTACAATTCTGGTTCATTTCCTTCTTCAATTTCCTGTACGTGGGGTGCATAGAAATGAAATCCTTTTCTGAATCACTTATTCAACTGTAGAGATGTGACCTACTTCAGACATATAGGTCTCAGTCTACCTCTTATTTTGACATGATTTCCTTTTTCATCTATACATGAATAAGACTTGTTGTGATTGTTGAATAAATTGTCATTGATGCCAACAAGTGTGTCGGTGTGTCTTGGTGCCCTTTTAGGATCCCCTGAGGGTTAATTAGTAGTCAATGTCAAAGGAGGCCTTTTTACCTTGTCCAAGCCCAAGTCTGAAGCCCTTGGAGCCCTTTGGACAATGACAAAATCCATGTACACCCTTTAGAGTGTTTAAGTACCCCTAAGTTGTTTCTATTGTTCCCCAGTTGTTTCTTTGGTTCCCCAATTGTTTCTTTGGTTCCCCAGATGTTTCTTTGGTTCCCCAGTACCATAACCTATGCCCCAGTACCCTAGAAAGTGTCCTTGGTGGTTTGAAGAAGTGTAGAGTCCAAATGACCCATTCTGTGGTCATTTGTGTTTGTGGTGAGGTCATGGTACCCTAGCAAAAGTCTAGGCACCCCCACACCTAATGGTCTAGTAATATAGGTCTTTTGTGTGTTGGTAACCTTAAGATGATCAAAGTGCTTTTAGGAATCCCTTGAACCCACATATATGTTGGTCATAATGATGGGGTCTTGGTGAAGCACATCCTCACATATCCTAACATCAAACACTAAATTTCACTAAGAAAAAAATTAAAATACTAATAAATGACTCCCTATGGAACCTTGCTACCACTTGAACCCATGACAAAGTAGGTCTCAATAAGTAATTAAATATTAAAACAAATTAAAAAGAATTAAAACTTACTAAAAGACTTACCTTTAAGCACATTAGACCTCCCTTTCTTATGTCGACCCCATTAATGGTTTAAATTTTAAAACATGTTTTAAATAAATAATACATTGTGTAAACCCCTCCATGAAGTCGGCTCCACAAACTAATGATAAGTCAGAACATTTTTTAATTTAATAAAACAAATTTAAATTTAATAAAATGTTTTTTATCCTCCTTGAAGTCGGCCCTAAACTAAGGTTTTTATCCGAAAACCTTAGTTTAGATCTTTACAAAGTTGATGTATTCGTTTATGATGAAAAGTGACAGGGGTTTTGGGTATTAATATACTATCTAGACGTTGAGGAGTGAGCAACTAGGGCCGACTTCAAGGAGGATAAAAAACATTTTTTTTAATTTAAATTTGTTTTATTAAATTAAAAAATGTTCTAAATATCATTATTTAGTGGAGAGGACTTCATGGAGGGGTTTACACAATGTTTTATTTATTTAAAACATGTTTTAAAATCTAAACCATTAATGGGGCTGACCTAAGAAAGGGAGGTCTAATGTCGTCAAAGGTAATTCTTTTATTAAGTTTTAATTCTTTTTAATTTGTTTTAATATAATTACTTATTGAGACCTACTGTGTCATGGGTTCAAGTGGTAGCAAGGTTTCATAGGGAGTCATTTATTAGTATTTTAATTATTTTTTTAGTGAAATTTAGTGTTTGATGTTAGGATATGTGAGAATGTGCTTCACCAAGACTCCATCATCATGACCATCAAGATATGTGGATTCAAGGGCTTCCTAAAAACACTTTGATCATCTTAAAGTTACCAACACACAAAAGACCCATATTACTAGACCATTAGGTGTGGGGTTGCCTAGACTTTTCCTAGGGTACCATGACCTCACCACAAACACAAATGACCACAAAATGGGTCATTTGGACTCTACACTTCTTCAACCCACCAAGGACACTTTATAGGGAAATGGGGCATAGGTTGTGGTACTGGGGAACAGGTTGTGGTACTGGGGAACCATATAAATAACTTAGGGGTACTCAAACACTCTAAAGGGTGTACATGGATTTTACCATTGTCCAAAGGGCTCCAAGGGATTCAGACGTGGGCTTGGACAAGGTCAAAATGTCTCCTTTGATATTGACAACTACTTAACCCTCAGGGGATCCTCAAGGGGCACCAAGACACACCGACACACTTATTGGAATTAATGACAATTTATTCAACAATCTCCCACTTTTCTATTGATAACAACTTCAAAGCTCTCCCTTAAAATGAGCTTCCTTCGTTCACAAATATTCCCCATGCTCCATTTTCTCTCCGCCTTTGGCATCAATGGCAAAGGGTTCTCCTTGCAGTATTACTTATCCCCCTATCATGTTGTTGTGTTGTTGAAGAAGAATCAATTCGATTAGGAGATGGTATGACTCCCAATTTTTCTTGGAGGTAGTCAAAAGTCTCTCATGGGAGAGGATTAGTAAAGATGTCCACAATATGTTCTTTTGTCTCAATATTTTCCAACTTGATATTCTTTTATGTGACTTGTTCCCAAAGAAAGTGAAACTTGATAGGAATGTGCTTGGTCTTGGAGTGCATGACTGGATTCTTGAAGATACCGGTGGCACTCGTATTGTCACATAGAATTGGAATTGGTTCATCACATGTCACGTGTATGTCTTGCATAGTTTGTTTCATCCAAATAATATGAGTACAACAAGTTGTTGTTTCTATATATTATGCTTATGTGGTTAATAAGGACACTAAAGACTGCTTTTTGCTCAACCAAGCTACTAGAAAATTGCCTAGGAAGAATGTTGTTCCAGTGGTGCTTCTTGTGTCATCTACACATCCTTCCCAATATGCGTTTGAATAAGCTATAGTTCCTTTTGGATACCAAAGTCCAAAGTCCATAGTTCCTTTGAGATATTTGAAGATCCTTTTAATTGCTATAGTGTGAGTCTCCTTTGGAGTAGCTTGGAATCTTGCAACTTGTCCAACAACTTGCATCATATCAGGCCTTGAGGTTGTTATGTATAGTAGGCTACTAATCATTGACCTATAAATCCTTTGATCAACTTCTTCAGATTCATCTTCCGTGCTTAGCTTACAACCAGTGATCATAGGAGTCCTCACAGGTTTACAATCTTTCGCCTTGAATTTCTTTAACATTTCCTTGATATATTTTTTCTGAGCAATAAAAATACCTTTTGTTCATTGAGATATCTGAAGTCCCAAGAAGAAGGTCAATTCACTGAGTAAAGACATTTCAAATTCTTTTTGCATGTCCTTATCAAATTGTTTACTTAGTGAATCATCATCACTTCCAAAGATGGTATCATCAACATACACTTCAATGATGAGTATGATGTCATCGTCCTGTTTGATGTACAAATTGTTTTCTGCACTTCCCCTCTTAAAGTTTTGTTGCTACAAGTACCTGTCCAATATGGAGTACCAAGCTCTAGGAACTTGCTTTAGGTCATATAAATCCCTTTTGAGTCTGCATACATAGTCCTCATTTTCAGAAAGTTGAAACGCTTATGTTTGTTTGATGTAGACTTCTTCTTCTAATTCCTCGTTCATAAAAGCTGATTTTACGTCCATCTGATACACTTCGATGTCTTTGGAGCAATAATAAGCCAATATCATTCGGTTAGCTTCCATTCTGGCCATTGGTGCAAATGTTTCTTCAAAGTCTATTCCTTCGATCTGAGTATATCCTTTACAAACCAATCGGGCTTTGTTTTTTATTACCTGTCCATCTTCATTCATTTTGTTTTTGAACACCCACTTTGTGTCGATTACATTCTTGTTATTTGGTCTAGGAACAAGTACCCATGTTTCATTCTTCTCAATTTGATCCAATTCTTCTTCCATTGCTTTGAACCAATGCTCATCTGTACTGACCTCTGCAAAAGTTCTTGGTTCAATTGTATCCATTAGAGAGAAGTGTACCTGCTCATTTCTTCCAAATTGTCTTCTTCTTCTAGTTTCTATTCCAACATTCTTATCAGCAATAATTTGATCTGATGGATGGTTCTTCTCATACTAGTTCTTAGGAATCTGTTGATCCCCTTGTTCTTCTCGTTCCACAGTTGGTTGATTATGTTCTTCATATTGCATAGGTTGTTCTTCATTCTCATCTAGTTGTTCTTCCATTTCAATTTCCTTCATTCCATTCTGATCATAAACATCTTGTTCTTCATCGTCTGATTCTTCTGATTATTCTATGGATGATGTTAGTCTTCCCTCTTCTATTTTCGCATGTATGCTTTCGATTACCTTGTTTGATCTTAAATTGCAGCAATTGTAAGCTTTCCTTTTGGATGAATATCCAACGAATATGCCCTCATCTACTCGAGCATCAAATTTTCCAATTTTCTTATCTTCTCTTTTGTTGTAGCACTCGATTCCAAATATTATGAAGTATCGTACATTTGTTGCTCTTCCTTTCCATAACTCATAAGGTGTTTTATCATTTTTGTTTCTGAGTAATCCTCTGTTCATGATGTGTACTATTATATGAACTGCTTGTCCCCAAAATTTGTCATTCAACTTAGATTCATTCAACATGGTTCTAGCCATCTCCATTACTGATTTGTTCTTTCTTTTAACAACTCCATTTCGCAGAGGTAGTCTAGCTACTGAAAAATGTCTTTTATCTGTCCTTTTGAATTATGATCATCCTCATGGGATTTTTATAGTTGAACTTTCAGTACACGATTCTCCTTTTCAAATTCAAAGTTTGTCAAACATATATTCTGTAACTCTACCTTCAAGGATTTAAGTTCATGTTTTCTTCTTAATTTCTATGCCAATATTTCTTTAGTCTTGTAGGTACTTATCTCACTATATTTTCCTTGTAGCTTACAGTTCAATTATTTCTCCTTATCTTCTAGTTGTCTTTTGAGCTTGACAATTTCTTCTGATTGCTTTCATTTTCTGTAGCTGACTTCTCAAGTTTATCTTTCAAAGAGTTGGATATGGCTTCTTTGATTTTGATGGCTTCTTCGACTTGGAGTTTTAGATCAATTATAGTCTATGTGGCCTTCTGAGTTTTGTCTTGATTATTTTTCTTAGATTCTTCCAATTGCTTTTGCAATACCTGGTTCTATTCACAAAGAATTTTCACTTCAAAACAAATTTAAATTTAATAAAATGTTTTTTATCCTCCTTAAAGTCGGCCCTAGTTGCTCCCTCCTCAACATATAGATAGTATAATAGTACATAAAACACTTGTCACTTTTAATCATAAACGAATACATAAACTTTGTAAAGATATGAACTAAGGTTTTCAGATGATTGGGAGAAGTGAACAATTCATTGGAGCAGAGGAGAGACACCCAATTCTTCCACAGTGAAATATTTTTTTGGGTTATGTCTTCCTAAACAGTCCTGAATTCCTCTTGTACGGTCCAAGTTTTAGCTTAAGTTCTCAACAACAGTTTGGTGTTCAAGTACATTCTAGGACTTAAGGTTATCTATGCTGCAAACAGTCCACGCTTGATAGAGGTTGGATGATGGTACTGCTACATCATATAGTCTGATCCTAAAGTTTGAACAATCAAGAGTTTGACAGTGATTTGGGTGATTTTTACTGCTGCTAGTGTTCTCTTAAAGTTTTTGGGGTCTTCTACAATGCATTGATAAGGTATGATTTGAATATACTCAAATAGGATAATATGTACAAGTGTAATGTGTGAATAGTGATGAATATGTATACATTATGTACAAGTGTGATGTGTGAGCAGTGATGAACTATGTATACAGTATGTACAAGTGTGATGTGTGAGCAGTGATGAACTATGTATACATTATGTACAAGTGTGATGTGTGAGCAGTGATGAACTATATTGTATACAATATGTACAGTAATGTGTGAGCAGTATTGGCTACAGTGGTATATTTATATATATGCTAAAGTGATGATGCACTCATATGTTATTTGATGAACACTCTAGACTACACACTCTCCTATACATGATGATGAAGATGTTATGATGCGTTCATATACAATATGATTTACATGCATGCCATGGTGTGATGATGCTCTTCTATGCACTATGATGTACACTTGATGAGAACAATGATGATGATGTATACTCCATGATGACGATGTTACTTGAAGATACACTATGATGATGCATGTCTTATGTTCAGAAAATAATTACTTGTTCAGTGAGTGTGTATGATGAGGTGTACCAGGATGTACATGAGCAGTGTATAGTAGTGAAACAACATATCAGTACACAGTGATGATTTGGTAGTGACCAAAGAGCAGAGGTTATCAGCAGCAGGAAGTTAGGGAATTGGCGTTGACAGGTCCACAGGTTTAGTAGTTGTTTTCTTCAGAGTGGTAGGGTGGTGTTAGGGCTCACAATATTGTGAGTTAAGCCGTTGTAGCTGACGAATCCTAATGGGTTGTATCCCCTTCCATTTGTAGCTAGTAAAGTTGTATTAAATTTGTTTATCCCAGTTGTTGGTGGGTCAAATTTATTTTTAAAAAAACTTCTGTGGTTTTACCCCTAGAACTTGGGTTTCCACGTCAAAAACATTGTGTACAGTGCATCTTGTTATTTTTATGTACATTGATATATGCTATGATTGGTAATTACCAACTTTCTCTTGATTTAAATTTTATCATTGTGAAAATATTGATTCACCACCCCTATCGGTATTTCAACATTGACAGTCAAGAATGGCATGATGTGCATCCAACCAATCCAAACCAATCAATATATCTTATGAACCCATTGGTAGGATATTCAGATTTGTAAAAGTATTCACACCAATCATGTCCAAAGGACACTCTTTTATTGCTTCTATGACCTTTCTCTTGGTACCTCTGGCCAACTATACTAGACTTTCTACTTCAATATTACTTTTCTTTAGGTAGCATCTCTCAACTATGTTAGGTGCAATGTAACTATGACTAGCTCTAGAATCGATCAAAATAACAATAGATATGTTAACAATCTTACATGCTACCTCAATCATCCTAGACTGATGATCTGCTTGTCTCTCATCCAAAGCTGCATAAATTCTTGAAATGTTGCTTCCCACATTACCAACAATGTTGACTTGAATGTTATGAAGGTTTTCAATAATATTCCCTTTAAGAGGGTATTGTTTGGCATAGTCACATTTCCTTTACATGTCCAACTCTCAACAAGTGGTTTTGATCTTCTTTCTTCCTCATATTTGGGCATGCCTTGTTCAAGTTGTCTTTTTTGGTTACTTTTTAGAAATCTGGAGGCTGAAAACCTTTCTTTCTCTGATCTTGCTTGTCTTTCTTCATCTCCTTCCAGTTTTGTTGATAAGGGGATTTTTTCTTATTCTAATCATACAAATGATTTCCTTTCCAAATTACATCTTTAAGGGTATTTGGTCTATCGTACTGGATCTTAGCTATGTTGGAATCTTGTAGACCACATAAGAATATTTCAATCTTCGCCTTTTTCATCCTTTAGAGAATATCCATACTTCAAAATCTCTCGGAATATTTTCACATAGGATTCCATGGTCATACTTCCTAGCTTGAGTTCAAATAATTATTTCATTTTCTTGTTACAATATTGTTCTAATAGGTACTCCATATGGAAGTGCTTCATGAGATTCTGTCTTCATTAATGTTTTTTAGATTTACTAGTTGGTCCCACCAAATGGATGCCTTGTCCTCCAGGTGATAAATGGTTACTCTTGCTTCCATATTTGATGAATATCAATGTATCTAGAAAAAATCTCTAAGTCCTAATAGCCAAGATTCAACATCTTCTCCTTTCTTAGCTTCTCCTTCAAAGGTGGGAGGTTTGATCCTTCTCATCCCCCCCATGAGTTCACTATAAGCGAATCTCCTCTTTTTAGGTTTGTCTAGGAATCTTTATGGGCTTCTTTCAGAGATACTTGAGGAGTAATTATTCTAGTTCTATGGAGAGGGTTTACAATTAGGTGTCCTTGCATAGGGTCTGGATCCTTTGTAATCTCTTCTTGGTTCATGGTGTCTACTTCCTGGATGGTATCTTGAGGCTAATATTTGGGTTTGTTCCATTTGTTTCAAATTGCTTATGATTTTTCTTTGGGTATGTAGGATTCTTTTGTTGTGTTTTTTGTAGGTTCTCAATTTTGTTCCAAGATTCTGACCGAGTTTTCTAAATCCAAGGGTTCAAGTCTTATTTTAGCTCTACGTGTCCTTGATTCTTTTATAGGACTCAACTCAATAGATTCTTCTTCAAGGCCGTATGGTCTTTGATCCTCTTCTTTATCCATCTCTTATCTTTGATTCTGTAACTGAACTTTGATATTGCTTTAGTATTCTCTTATTGATTAGAGTTTAAAAGTTTGGTTCAATATTCATGCTACATTTTGTGATGTGTTCATTCCAACCACTATTAGCACATCACAATTATCATTCACAATAAGTGCATCAAAATTTGAAATTAAGCACACAGAGTTTCTATTATGTAGGAGGCCCAACATGCACATTGTTGAATCCCATTCTCTGATCCCAAGACCGAAGGCACCAAAATTACCAGGGAGACGACTCAATTAAGTTTTTCCCAGTGGAAACTTACAAACTAAAGAATAAATCCCTTTTTCTTTGCTTAAATTAGTTAAACAGACAATTCATTAATTTTAATGGATTAATTCTGCCATCTCAACTGTATCCAACCCTTCTGATAGTCTTGACATTGAGAATCAAACTTCGACACCACAAAACAAAAAGAACAATGTCCCTCATGACTTGTCGACCCCAACGTCGACATCTTGAAAGTTGAAAGTCAACACTGGCCAAACCATAATGACAACAATCTTGCCGACTTGGAAATATTGATGTCGACACTTCAAAAATAGGAGGTCGGCACTAGATGTACTGCAACATCAACAATATTCCCAGCTTGCCAATCTTGACATCGACATGTCGAAAATCGGAATTCAACACTGGTCAAACCAAAACATCAACAATCTTCCTAACTTGCCAATCCCGATGTCGGCACTGACATATAAAAATATTAATATTTAACATATTGATATCGATGTTGGCATGTCAGCATCAACACTTCGACATGAACATGCAACATACATTAACATTCAAAATTGTCGATCTCGATATTGGCATGCTGACGTCGGGACATTGGCACTGGAAATATGGAAACAATTGCTATGATTTCATGGTTAACACATAGTTGTTCTAAGGAAATGACTAAGGCAAAACATTACCCACCAATAGAACTTGAAATTGCATGTCTTCAACAAGCATAACTCAACTATTATATGGATTTTTCAAGTAACTCTACCATGAAGTCCTGTAGTGTATAAAACTTATGTTTCCCAGGTTTATAACTAACAAATGGATTTGCAAACAATACTTTCATCCTTGAATCTCATTCACATTAAATATTTGGTCCTGCGATATTAAACCACAGACAATTCATCATAAGCCAATATCAAAATGAGGATGTCTTATACAACCATATAATCACCATAAGTAATATAATCTATGGGATACTACCTACATCCATTTAAGCAGATAATTATATCATATTCATGAGCATAAATTCTTCTACCAATTTTGTAAATAAACACACAGTAGAATACTCATCTGGTTAAGAGGGAACTAACTTCAACATGACAACTTTCCACCCATCCATAGACACATTCAATCCTACAACCATACTTGAACATGCCACCCCCGATCTGAGGCCATGGATCCACAAGTAGAGGTACTCTCATGACCCATAAGTGCTCAGGAATAGGTGAAACAAAACATATGGTTGCACCCTTCACAAGAATTCCTAGGCTGCAATTTGCAGAACTTCAACACCTTCCCGCACCATTTACTTCCTTTGCATATTCACTACCTAGTGTAATGGGATTCCCTTCACAACCACTCCTCGATATATCACCTTCCATCATCGTGATTCACATGCAATATGAAAGCAAAAGCAAGTCCTTGAGGTATTTCAGTGATCAATCTACCCAAACTGCAATCTGGCGTGAATCAGTCTTCATACCTCATTACAAGGCCTTCAATCCTTCTTCTAGAAATTTGGATTCCATCCCCATTCATTTAAAATTCCCAAACATAGAATAAGCATAATCATCCAAGAGAGGCCAAGAGGGCCAATTTGAATCCATTATTAACAATACGAATTCCCCAAGGGAGTAACTCCCATTCCAAGAGAAGTAACTCAAAATTTTACTAGGAAAGTTACAAGAGAAAGAGAGAGAGAGAGAGAGAGAGAGAGAGAGAGAGAGAGAGAGAGAGAGGTTACAAAACATGAGGGAAGTTACACAATCACATGTTTTGGCTAAAAATAGCTAATGAGGGTGCACTAACACAAGGGGGGATACAAATCACCTAGGAGCACATTCAACAAGTTGAACCCATTCCAAGCATTAGGGGAGGTTCACTAACTCATGATTTGGGTTCAATAATATCAACATAAGCTAAAATAATAAGAAAGTGAAACAAAGAGTGTTGTTAGAAAGAGCCACAATTCCTAGTCCCCAACCCCCTTCACATGTGGAATCCATGCCCCCCATCCATGTTAGTTTTCCATGTTGAAGCTATTTTTTTAATTAAACAATAATAAAAATAATAATATTTAGAGTCCATGTAATAACTCGTGTGTTAAGCCCCAAACATATGTAATTTGGAATTGTTTATTATTGTGGCACTAGGTGCCAGGACAAGGGTATTTAAGGACCAAGAGACATTATTATTATTATTATTATTATTATTAGTTTTAAATAATTAATTAATAAAGACAACTAGCACAACGGGGACCACTAAAAGAGTATGGAAGGCCTTGATCCACAATGTGAGGGGGAATGGGGACATTCTTAGCACTTTAGAACTTGTTGTCAATGTTTGAGAAAATATGAAGATACTTTAATTTTAAAACTTTAGATAAACAAATCCAGTGCATGTAGATCTCATAAACAATTCAAACACACAAATTATTCAATCCATAAGACACATGATGTGCCTTGGGAAAACCCTCCAAAATCTAGAGGATGAATAATCCAACAAACAATCCTTTGAGTATGATAGGAAATGGTAGAGAATGATTTTACAACACCTGCAGATTGATTGATAAGAGATATCTAAACATCACTAGAGAATAGAGATCATACGTAATATTGTCATAGCCCTGCCAAGTGCATAACACTCTAATAACAAGCTTTTTTAGTCATACAATGAAGGTAGTGAATGGTTGCATGCCTTTTGGGTGTTGTCAACACTATACAAACTGTGTGCACTCTCCACACATTACCTATTGTTCCCTCCTTGACTTGGTGCCAAGTTGTCACCTCGTAATTATCTCCCACACTGAAGATATGCACCCTCCATTAATTCACTGGTGTTAATTGCCTCTAACAGAATGTAACTGAACTGAATTGAGTTGAACTGAACAAAAATGAATGTAACTGGATTGAACTGAATGTAACTTAATTGAACTATATTGAGTTGAACAGACTGATTAACTAATTACTTGACCATTAGTTAGGAGTTTAACTGAATGTATATAGTGCTTCACAATCAGTGCCATCCACAACAACCGCTTTGCATAAATTAAGGAATAGCTTCCTTAATTAACTGAAACTTGTTTTCCACAATTTAGACTTAATTGAAGTCTTTGCAATTTGAGTTCACTAGAGGTCTAACATAGGCAATTCAAATCTTTGCTTTATCTCTGTGCTTATCTCATTTATCATTTAAATAATTATGCATGGTCCATGAGTGTTTAATTAATTAATCATCTTTATCATATCACACTCAGAAGAATTGTTTCTAATCTATGATCATATGTATTACCCCGGGTCATATAGTCATATGCTAAAGTAAATAACTCTAGGGGTAGCTAATCCTTAAAGGACATTTTAGCACCTGGTGACCATGACTAGCCATACATTGCATAGTAGATCCTCATGACTTGATACAACAAAATTCATATGGTATTGATACAACAAAAGACTCATGAACTTAATACAACATAAGTTCTGGACTTGATACAACACAAGTATCTGACCTTGATACAACATAACTGTCATGAAGAAGTTTCTGAACTTAATACAACATAAGTGTCAGGCTTGATACAACACAAGTCTCATGGAGAATGGCTCTTGATGTTGTACATTTAACACTCTCTCTCAGTGAGGGAGACATTCTCTGCCATACCAAGGATATCTCGAAGGTGTCTGAACTTCGTAACATATAGAGGCTTTGTCATCACATCTACAATCTGCTCATTAGTAGCTATGTATTGAAGTTTTTCAATACCTTTCTGGACCATGTTTTGAATGAAGTGATACTTCATTTCTATGTGTTTCAACTTGTCATGAAACACAAGACTTTTGGAAATCTTTATATAACTCTAGTTGTAACACTTGATCACTGTAGGCTATAGCTTTACATCGAACAATCCTCCAAGTAGCTTTGTCAGCCACATTGTTTCTCTGCAATAAGTACTAGAAGTAATGTACTTAGCCTCTACAATGCTCTAGGAAACTGAACCTTTCTTTCTTCTAGACCATGAAGTCATAGCGGAACCCAAGCTGAAACAATACCCATAAGTGCTCTTTCGATCAACAATGTTGCCACCCCAATCATAATCAGTATATCCAAGCAATATCACTCCTCCATTGGAGGCATACCTGAGTCCATAAGCAATTGTACCACGAAGGTATCTCAAAATATGCTTTCCTGCAACCTAGTATTTGTGTCTAGGATCAGTCATGAACTGACTCAAAATGCTAACTGCATATAAAATGTCTGGCCTCAAATGTATCGGGTACATCAACAAGCCAATTAATTGTCTATATAATGTGGGTTCCAATGGATCCAATCCATTCTCAGTCTCATGGAGTTTCCTCAAATTGAAATCCATTCGAGTATTTGTGGATTTACAATCCACCATGTAAAATATGTGCAAGATTTCCATAGTGTACTTCCCTTGATGTAGAAATATCTCGTCATTCCTATGCCAAATATCAATGCCTAGGAAGTAGTGCATAAGACCTAAGTATTTCATCTCAAACTCTGAGGTAAGCTCCCTCTAACACTCTGCAATAAGTATTTCCTCTCCAGTAAGGAAAAGATCATCCACATATAGGACTAGTACCAAAGGTTGATTCTCTGCTACTTTGATCCCAAACATCATTCTTTAGAATAGAATGATATTCCTCTGCCATAACATATTTCCACACTTGTTGCTCTGCAACCTCTTCATATGATGAAGAATCTGATTCATTGATGACTCTCATCAATGCAACATGCTCTCTAGAAGTTCCTACCAGTGCTCCATGCTTCTCAACATCTTTCAATACATCTAGAAATCATGTTGAACTCCTCTTTGAAGGAGGTTCACCAACCAGTAAAATTGGTTCATCAATGACATGTAGCTATGCATGCTTTGTTGGATTCTCCCTCTGAACATCAGAAGCGGAAGAAACATCATCATGATCCTCTGATATAGGAGCCTCAGCCTCCTCTGTCTCTGGATCACATTCGAGCTCTTTTGACCGCTTGAATCTTTCCTCCTCGTGGAAAGTCACATCCTGACTAACCTCAACATGTCTCTCACTAGGTACATAAATTCTGAATGCCTTGGAGGTCTCACTATAGCCAACAAAAGTTCCCTTCTTCCAGAAGGTTCCATATTGGCTCTCTTTTCTTTTAGTATGTGAATATACATAAGACATCCAAAAATACAAAGATATGATATGTCTGGTTTGTCACTAGTGAACACCTCTTCAGTTGTTTTCTCATCAAGTGTTGCATGCAAACTTCTGTTCTTTATGTACACTGCTATATTAGTAGCTTATTCCCATAAATAAGCAGATGGATCCTAATCATGTAGCATGGATTTTGAATCCTCACAAACAGTTATGTACTTTCTCTCTGCAACCCCATTATGTTGAGGGTTGTAATGAGCTGTTAATCGTCTACATATCCCTGCATCATTACAAAACTCATTAAGATAATTTGATTCGAATTATCCACAAATATCATACCTTAGGGCACGAATATGCCTACTTGTATGATTCTCAAGTAAGGATTTACACTCTTGGAATTTACTGAAGGTTTCACTTGTGGCTTTCATGAATTAAATCCAGGCCTTACGAGAGAAATCATAAATAAATAAAACATAGTATAGATGCCCACTGATGGATGGGGAAGACATGGGTCCACATACATCAGAGTGCAATAAATATAATATTCCTTTAGATTTAGTATGGTTTCTAGGAAATTTCATTTTAGCATTCTTTAGTAAAGCACAACCTCTATAAACAGTGTCATGTACAAAATAAAAAATAGGCATACCTTTCACTATTCGCTGCAAACTAGGGAGTGCTCTGAAGTGGAGATGTCCAAGTATCCTATGCCAAAGCTTGCATGGGATGATAGTATGATGTGTCATGGCTGCAATATAATTTCTTGGGACCTTGTAAATTCCTCCTTCTCGAACTCCAATAATAGTAGCAATATCGATGTTCCGGTTCTTCGACCACAAGTATACTTGATTCTTCGTGAAGATGAATCGGAAGAATTTATCTTCAAGGAGGAAAAGAGAGTAGGTTTTTCTTCAATCTAGGTGCATAAAGAATGTCCTCCACGTGTAGTGTGTCTGACAAAATCAGTTGGAAAGATGTGGATCCAACTCCTTGGATTGAGTATGTGGAATTGTCTCCCAATCCTACCATGCATGCAAATTGTTTCTCTTTTAGGTTGGAGATTCTACCCTTGTATCTTGACATGTGCTCTGAAGCACCACTTCAATCATCCATCTATCTTCTATTGTGATGAGAGATCTGAACAAAGCAGAAAGGAGGTAATACTCCATCCTTGTCTCTTTTTATTCGGGTGCATCTTCTTTCAAATTTTCTTCTACGGCTGCAGAAGTATGAAATCTTCCTTCTTTTATTTTCTTCACATGACAATCCTGTATAAAGTGTCTCGGCTTTTGACAATAAAAACATAGGATCTTTTATTTGTCAAAATCGTTATTGATCTATTTCTTCTTAGCATGGAGAGACTTCTTGGGAGCGAATGGCTTCCTCCCTTTCTTGGTTCTAGTCGTGAGAGCTAGTTTCTCCTCTTTAGTGTGCACCACTTTGTTCTAGATGCGCCTTTATTCTTGGATGCAATCATCTTAGAGTATTTTGAAGTTGGGATTATATTCTCTTCCATTTATCGTAGCAAGAAATGTATCCCATGAGGCAGGAATCTCTTCAATGGCGGTTTGAAGAAGATCGTCCTCATCCGTCTCCACACAGATACTTGCAAGTTGATCCTTCACCTGTGAAATATTTGTGAAGAATGAAGCTACGGTCTCATCTCTTTCCATCTTCATGTTGCACAACTTGTTCTTCAAATCCCTCCTTTGAGCAGAGGCCTTCTTCTCATAAAGATTCATTAGTGTGTCAAAACACTATGTTGTCGTATTCAATGGTGTGATCACCAACACGAGATTTTCCTTCACGAAGTCATATATGATCCTCTTTTCCTTTGCTTGATTCTTCTTGTAATGGGTTCTTCCTGCATTTGTAGTAGGCTCTTTGATCATGGTGGTCACAAAGGAATCAAGATCGTGCTCCTCAAGAATTTTGATCACTCTCGTATTCCATGTGTTGAAGTTGGTTGTGCCTTCAAGTCAATCTTTCGGTCGAACGAATATTGATGCCATTGCTTCAAGCTCTTACTCAATGCTTCAATATCCTACGTAGGTTTAGAATGTTTGCACAAAACTAATCTCTTGCATGCCCTTGCTCTGATACGATGTCAATGTTTGAGCAAATATGAAGATACTTGAACTTTAAAACATTTCATAAACAAATCTAGTGCATGTATATCTCATAAACAATTCAAACACACAAATTATTCAATCCATAGGACACATGATGTACCCTAGGAAAACCATCCAAAATTCGGAGGATGAAAAACCCAACAAACAATCCCATGAGTATGATAGATAATGGAAAATAATTATTTTACAACACTTGCAGATTGCTTGATAAGAGATATCTAAGCAACACTAGAGAATAGAGATCATACGTAACACTATCATAGCCTTGCCAAGTGAATAACACTCTAATAACAAGCTTATTCAGTCATACAATGAAGGTAGTGAATGGTTGCATGCCTTCTGGGTGGTGTCAACACTATACACACTGTGTGCACTCTCCACACATTACCTATTGTGCCTTCCTTGACTTGGTGCCAAGTTGTCACCTCGTAATTATATCCCACACTGAAGATATGTGGCCTCAATTAATTCACTAGTGTTAACTGTCTCTAACTGAATGTAATTGAACTGAACTAAGTTGAACTGAACATAACTGAATGTAACTGAACTGAACTGAGTCAAAATAAATGTAACTGAATTGAACAGAACTGATTAACTAATTTCTTTACCATTAGTTAGGAGTTTAACTGAATATATTTAGTGCTTCACAATCAGTGCCATCCACAAGAACCACTTTGCATAAATTAAGGAATAGATTCCTTAATTAACTGAAACTTGTTTTCCACAATTTAGACTTAACATAAGTCTTTGCAATTCGAGTTCACTAGAGGTCTAACATAGGAAATTACAATCTTTACTCTATCTTCGTGCTCATTTCATTTATCATTTAATTAATTCTATGTGGTCCATGAGTGTTTAATTAATTAATCATATTTATCATATCATATTCAGAAGAATTGTTTCCAACCTATGATCATATGTATTACTTCGGGTCATATAGTCATATGCTAAAGTAAATAACTCTAGGGGTAGCCAATCCCTAAAGGAGACATATAGCACCTGGTGACTAGGTGTAACGTCCTCGACCCTTCGACCGACGAAGAGGACACTACCAATACTGCTATCTACCCGGACAACTAGCCCCATGAATATACAATGATAAAAATTGAAATGCATTGAAGTAAAACATGCATAGATGCATAATTATTCATCATACAACGGAAGCAAACTACTGATAAGTCCCACAAAATATCTTACATCTGTTAGCTTTCTTGAAGCAAGCCGAATCAGCATGGCCTCAATCTTTCCAGGGTCTCTAGATATTCCTCTATCTGAGATAATGTGACCCAAATAAAGAATTATATCTTCATAGAAGTCACATTTTCCCAAACCTACATACAACTTATGCTTCCTGAGCAATTTCAAAGTTAGCCTCAAATGTTCCACATATTCTTCCTCATTCTCAGAATAAATAAGAATGCTATTAAGGAAAATAAGAACAAACCTGTCCAGATACTTACCGAAACCATTATTCACGAGGCATATGAATGTAGCTGGTGCATTTGTGAAACCAAATGGTATCACTACAACTCATAAGAACCATACCTTGCCTTGAAGATTGTTTTATGAACATTTTCATCCTTGACTCTTACCTGCTGGTCACTAGACCCCAAGTGAAGCTTGGAAAACACCTTTTGATCCTCTCACTTAGTCAAAGAGGTCATCGATCCTAAGCAAAGGATAGTTATTCTTCACAGTGACTACCTTATTCAACTGCCTGAACCAATACACACTCTGAGTGTATCATCATTCTCTTTCATAAACCAAACTGGTGCTCTCCACTGGAACACACTTGACATGACATACTTCTTTTCCCACAACTCCTGCAGTTGCCTCACCAGCTCTAACAAGTTTGGTGTACTCAGCCTGTAGGGTGTCTTGGACATTGGTGCATCTCCTGGCACGAATTCAACTTGTGAGATCAACGTCCTTTCTCGGAGGAAGCCAAGGAACTTCATCAGGAAAACATTCCCGAATTCCCGTAACATATGAAATCCCTCCAACCTAGGAGTATCCTTCTTTGCTTCCTCCAAAACATGAGTTGCACACACTTTGCTACCTTTCCCGTAGAACTTCTTACGTTGCACTATTGCATTCTACCTACTAGAGATCACTTTTAGAACGCCTTTCACAGCCCTTAGGTTGCCTTCTTCATCCAAGCATGCAAAAGTCTTGTTGTAACAATCAAGCTTTGCTCTATGTGCTTCTAACCAATCCATTCCAATCAGAATGTCATAAGAACCAGGTGGGAGAACATGCAGATCTTCATAAGTGACTTGGCCATTCATAACCAATGGACATACCCTTACCATCTCACTGACCTTTTCCTTGGTTCTAGTGTATGCTTTGACTTCTTCAAAGTGCACATCTCAACAAATCCAGGGGCGATATAGCTGGGAGTCGATCCATGATCAATCAAAACAGAAACAGTTTGTTCAGCAATACTATTATCAATATGCAAGTGTTATCCCTTGTCTATCTCCACGAGATCATGTCATCTCGTCTTGAATTCAGAATAACTTATGGCTTTAGTCCATGCCAATGATACATGGATACCTTTCTGCTTCTTTAGTTACCTATGGCACAACCTTACAGGGTCCGACATAGGTTGTTCCCATAGATATACACAATCTATTAATGTTAAAACATTAAATTTCTTATCTCCCATTGACCTTCTTAACAACAGATTTTTTTGTTGGTCTGAACCCTCCCAAGATTTCATGAGGCGTTCAACTATTCCTTGTTATGTACCATCTTTTCTAAGATGAGGTTATGTTCTTCTCACAACAATGAACATATTACCCTGTCAATGGTCCAATTATGTCTTTGCTCAAGGCATCCATCCTATGTGCTTCAATACCATCATCATATGGTGTCCCTTCATCTATAACAGAATGATGTTATGCTTTATAGAAATGTCCTTGTACATTTCTTTTTCTTCCTTCATCTTCTTACCATCTTCAACCGACTGTCTCTGGGGAATGACGGGGGTCAAGGGGGCTTGCCCCCTTGTGGCTTTGCAAGGCAGGTCAAGGGCAACATCCTCGTTTTTTTTTAACCTCTCATTTTCATGCAATCTAGCACACAAACTCGTTGCCATTTTTCGTCTTTCTAGCCCCTGCAGATCTCACGGAAACCTTCCAAAAATTCCTATCAAGACTCTATTTTGGAGCAGTTTACCAGAATTTTCCAAATTTTTTCCCCAACCCAGTCGACATGCATCGACGAAATTTTCAACTTCCGCCCGTTGTTGCGGCTCGGATCACATTTTCCATCTGCCGCTGCAGAAAGGTTTTCGACTTTCCACCCGCTGCATCGGAAGCATCTTCGCCTTCCATCCGTCGCAGCGCATTAGAAACAATTTGGGTTTCCACCTGATGCATCAGAATCATCCTCCTCTTTCATCCGCCACTCGTCGGCTCGACCCATTTGATGCTCATCGTCAACTTCCCAGCTTTCATCTGCCGTGGTGGCTCCATTCCCGACTTTCGTCTGTCGCTTCACCGGCTTGATCTTCCTCTTCCTTTTGCCGTCGTTGCGGCTCGAACTTCGACTTTCTGCCGCCGCTGCACCTTAACCTTTTCCTTCTTTCCATCGCTGCTACGGCTCCCTTTTCTTCTTCTTTCTGCCGCTTCATCGACTTCTTTTTTCTTTTCCAGCCGTCGTTGCGGCTGAATCTTCTTCTTCATTCCACCGTTGCAGAAAGTTTTCGGACTTCCTGCCGCCGTTTTGAATGAATTTCCACTTCCAACTACCGTTGCAGCTCATCTCCTGGAACCCATCTGCTGTGTCAACTAAAACCGAACAATTCATCCATCGTTGCAGCCCGCTTTGCCCAACTTTTCTCGCCGACATCGTCGGCCAAATTTCATCGACTACCTTGACTGCTTCGGCCACATATTCGGTCGGCTCCCCTCGGGCGACCCAGCCGCTACAACGGCTCATTCTTTAAAACTCATCCATTGCGTCAGCAAAAGGGAGCAGCATAGCCGCCATTGCGGCTCTCCTTTAGCCACCCCAATAGCTACTGCAGCTCATATTTGACTTTCTCAGCCGCCAAGGAAGGGTGCTCGATGAACAAATGCATTAAACTAAAACATAACAAATGCGTAAATCGTTAACATGCATTAAACATGAATATATACACAGATGCATAGTGCATTCTACAGCGGAAGCAAACACATTTAATTCATTCATTCAAACATTCAACATGTTCATATTAATTTATATAACAAATACAAGTGCATAGATTTAAACACAAGAATACTTATCTGGAAAAGAAGTTGGCCCGCAACTACCTACGTTGCTGCAACGTTCCACCCAACCATAGGCCAGTGTGCTCATCAATCTCCCAACATCACTACCACCCCCGAGCTGAGCATGATTCCACAAGGGTCTAGGGAACAACAACAGGCTCACACATAGCCCAAATCATGTATCCACAGTCAAGCCAACACACCTGTTGGGTTTCACAGACTGTTAGGGAACAAGCCAATAACATAGGGTTCCTTGGGCTTACTCAGCCCAACCATCATAAGGATGCCTACAACAACAAAATACACACCTAGACTCAACCAAGCCAAAACTACATTTGGGTTTCACAAGCTGTAAGGAGCTGGAAAGGCTGACTGCTAAATTGGTGAGCTCAACCACAGAGCTATGGACACCTACACCAAATCTAGCTTGGTTTCTAAAACATTTGTACAACTAGCACCAGGAACATCCCCTTCTCTGCTACCCAAACCCTCAGGCTATGCTTTCCCTTTCTTATGCTACTCAGGGCGTGCAAGGAAGAAAACGAGCCCCCTAGATCCGTCTGTGAGGTTCCTTCACGCACTAGGTTTATCAAGCTAGTCAAACCCCATTTCCACTCCCAATACAGTGTAGACCAAAGTACAGATACATACACAGTAAAATACACAAATATGGGTAGAGGAAAACAATTTGGCAACAAGACAAATTGCCCAAGTGGGTGAAAACAACCCCTTGACACCAACTCGATTTCCATGGACGTTTGGCCCTAACGTGGCCAAAATGGACTCAACAACACCCAAGACACCATGGGTTTCTTCTCCCACTTGCTATGAAATGACAACAACGAAATTCACCACAGCGAGAATCCACAAACACAGCCCAACAGAGATTGCAACCATAGAAGGTTCCCAAAACCCATTCCTCAGCCATGGGAAAGGTACAGGAACTGTAAAAACGTGAATGAATGCACCCATAGCAGCTCCAAGGATGCAAGGAGAGAAACACGTGGATGCCCCCTCCAGGCATCACACACGCACATCAACAAAATCGTGAAGGGGAAAAATAGAGCCCGTGAGCTGCCCTTGCCTCAGGAGAAAACCGACTGCGTGAGGAAGAGACCGCCTACCTCCCTGCATGAGGAATATGATTCGCCTCCATCACGTGAGGGAAACACGATTGAACCCCCTCTTGGGCATGTGCGTGGTCAAGAGCTGACAACCCTGCCAGATCTGACACTGCCCATGCATACGTTCCCCGAGGCAATAACCGCCCAACCAACTCACTTAGATGACAGGGCATAAAATTAATAAAAAGGGTATTTAACTAATTTATGGGTTTTCCCCTTGGACATGACTTTTCCCATGGGCTCAAAGGTTTAATTATTCCCCCTCCCTATTCCTTGTGAAATCGTGCCCCAATCTCTTAACGTTGCGACGCGTAGCTAGTCGTCGTATTTTTATTAATTAGCATTTTACATGATGTCTCAAAATATACTGTGCCTAGCTAGCACATAACCATCGGCATCGATTTTCATTGCCGAAACATAAAACACTAAACCCATGGTGGGGCTTTTGCCTTTATCTCCACACCATGATTTAATACAATAATTACATCATATGCAATTTAATACCATGGGGTCAAAACCGGGGTGTTACAATCAAGACCACACCGTTATCCGAGATCTTATAATCAATGAAAAACTTGTTTTTCCATCAATTCCTTTAAAAGAGGAACAAGTGTAAATTTGAGCACATAAATCTGTAGACAAATACACAACTCACAAAGTAGATCTCACAATTTACTTAGCAATTGAAGAATGAAACAGTGCAAAAATGGCTTGCAGCTGTGAATGCTTTCATTAATAAAAAAGTAATCAGATGATAATTACAATGAAGTAAAATGGCTTTAATAGCCACATGAAATTCGAATCCACATGAGGAAATTCGAATTGATAGACTCTACTTGACTGTAGGTAACTAAGACCTTGTCTAAATCACTATTGGAGGACTCAGTAGTTAACTGACCTTGTCTAAACCATAACCGGAGTTCATCGGAGCTCTAAAACACAACTCAAGTGTTACATTCAGTGCTGACTAAGGTTAACTGACTGTGGTAGGTGAGAAATGCGCCCCACATGAGTGCAGTCAAGTAAACCTAGTGCTAACTAAATGTAGAGGACTAGAACTGAATGTAACTGACTCCTAACTTAGCTTGACTAGTCATTAACTGAAGTGAACTGACCTTGGTTGGTTTCGGCACTCCCAGTGGCTTCCTAAATTGTAGGGATTGGTCTAGGAGGCTCCTAAACTGATGTAATCAAGTGCAATCAGTGGCAGTGAGCCTCAATTAGTGTTCCCCGCACTTTAGTAACTGAAACATGTGCCCCAATTAGGTCAAGTGGACCCAATAGTGTTAATGACTATAAATAGACTGGATGGACTCCCGATTTAGACATGACTCCCAATTTAGACATATGACCAAATTTGGACAAGGGAGTCTATTGCATCTCCCTGAAGGAGGTAAGATAGCATGACATAGTGCAAGAGTCTTTCCTTTCTGAGTGTCAGGTGAGTTTCTAGTCATCTTCCTAGCTTCCAATTTGGAAGTAGGGACTGAATCTAGATTTGAGTCACCCTGAATCTCAAGGTCAAAAACTGATATAGATGGATCTGCAATACTAGTAGAAGCTGTAAAAGAAGTAGATGCAATGATTTTACCTTCCCTTGCAAGTGGCTGCTGAGAGTGCACTAGTTTTGAAGGAGGCATGAAATGTGAGAACTCATATGCTTTTGAAGCATGATTTGCAGTACCCTTTGCTATGATGCTTCCAGTAGAGATATCTGTGACCTCCACTGAGTCAGGACCAAAGATCACTCACTTTGGAGATCCAGTATGGGTCATCTGATAGACAGATAACAGGTTTGAAGCTAGGGAGGGAACAAATAGCACATCTTTGAACCTTCCATGTTCAAGTTGGATAGAGCCCTTCCCCTTTGTTTTGACTTTACCTGTTATTGCCCATCTGAATACTAGGACCATCAAAGGACTGAAAAGAAGAGAATGATTCTCTGGAGGCAGCCATATGGTTGGAAGCTCCATAATCAATGAGGAAGATAGGTGCTGGTGTGCAACAAGCCTTCAGTGCATGTCCTTTCCTTTGGTATTCTTCTTCTTCAAAGTCATCCTTCCTTGCGCTAGCAGGTACATAAATGTTGTGCTTTTTCAAAAGAAGAGCCATTTCATCAAGTTGTCTTCTCATATAGGAGATTTCTGAATGGAAGCCCCTTCCACAGTAAGAGTAGAGGACCTTGCCTTTTCCATTCTTCTTGCTTCTCTTCGAACCTGAAGTTTCTTTTGATTGCTCTTTCTTCACATGGGACTCATCTCTTTGCTTCCCTTTGTCATTTGCTACCTTATCTACTCTTGCAACTAGAGTTAGATCTTTGGGAGATCGAATGATCCCCATTTGGATCAATTTATCATTCTCATAAATAAGAGATTGGATGAAAGCATTAAGAGTGGGCGTCTTCCAATTTGGAGTAGTGAGCCTTACTGTTTGGAAGGTGGATATAAAGACTGAGTAGTCTGCATTGAGCTTTGCGAGAATAGCAAGGATGAGCTGATCTTCATCCTTCTCCACTTTGCATTGCTTCAACAGATATATTAGAGTCTTGAACTTTGTGAAGGATTCATTCAGAGATTCGAAATTGGATGGATTGAGAGTAATCATATCATTTTCTAGCGGATGGATCCTCATCTTATCATGCTTATCAAATAGGGAGGCAAGCTTGACCCAAACTAGCTTGGGAGTCTTCAATTCTAGGATGTCGAACCAAAGATCTTTAAAGACTGAGGAGAGCAAGTGTCCATGGGCTTCATCAAGCGTGTTCATGTACTTAGCTTTGTCTTTATCTGAATCTGGCTCTTCCTCTGCTTCTTCTATGATTCTGAAGAGCCCTTTGGTGCAGAGCATTACCACCATGTCTGCCTTCCACTGGTGATAGTTGAAGGGAGTGAGAGGGTCTATTGGATTAGCCATTTCGAATGTAGTAGGAAGAACTGAGCTGCTGTAGTGAATGCAGTGAGAAGAAAGGGCTGCTTGTAGTGAATGCTGTAAGAAAAGCTGATAACCTGTCACACAATCAAACATACAAAGTAAGGTCGACAGTCTGCACTTTTGGAATTTCCTTCACACCCAGCATAGTTGATCAAGCAAGCTTGATCAAAAATTTCCTAACTTGGGATATTAAGTGGTAAATTCTTCACTTCTGGTGCAGTACTGGAAAGAGCAACTTGCCAAAAAAAATGATCTGGCTAGAGATCTGAGGAGGAGAGGAGTCTTGTCCACCAAGGCTCTGATATCATGTAAATTTGAGCACATAGATCTGTAGACAAATACACAACTCACAAAGTAGATCTCACGATTTACTCAGTAATTGAAGAATGAAACAGTGCAAAAATGGCTTGCAGCTATGAATGCTTTCATTAATAAAAAAGTAATCAAATGATAATTACAATGAAGTAAAATGGCTTTAATAGCCACATGAAATTCGAATCCACATGAGGAAATTTGAATTGATAGACTCTACTTGATTGTAGGTAACTAAGACCTTGTCTAAATCACTATCGGAGGACTCAATAGTTAACTGACCTTGTCTAAACCATAACCGGAGTTCATCGAAGCTCTAAAACACAACTCAAGTGTTACATTCAGTGTTGACTAAGGTTAATTGACTGTGGTAGGTGAGAAATGCGCCCCACATGAGTGCAGTCAAGTAAACCTAGTGCTAACTGAATGTAACTGACTCCTAACTTAGATTGACTGGTCATTAACTGAAGTGAACTGACCTTGGTTGGTTTCGGCACTCCCAGTGGCTTCCTAAATTGTAGGGATTGGTCTAGGAGGCTCCTAAACTGATGCAATCAAGTGCAATCAGTGGCAGTGAGCCTCAATTAGTGTTCCCCACACTTTAGTAACTGAAACATGTGCCCCAATTAGGTCAAGTGGACCCAATAGTGTTAATGACTATAAATAGACTGGATGGACTCCCGATTTAGACATGATTCCCAATTTAGACATATGACCAAATTTTGACAAGGGAGGATTAATAATCCTAACAACAAGTGGATGACTTTTCAGTTTTTAAGGATATTGCTGATCATCATGAATCTTTTAAGACAGATCGTCTAGCTCCTTCATCATACATAGGGGATAATTAGTAGGCTATGGTTAGTTTCTATGGTTGATTATGGGATCTTTCCCGCAAATATTTGGTGAATATCTTGAAAGATTTTGTGAAACATTTATTATAGACCACTTTCTATGATGATAAGAGGAGAAAGCTTTGATATTGTAATCCCTGGTTTTATGGGAATCTTATCTTTACATCATTTTGTAATTATTATTTAAAGGGTAGATCCCTCGTTGTTAAAGAGGGGAGGAAGCGCTCGACAAAGCGGGAAAAGATTTCTCTTTTAGAGCTCTGTAATTTTCTGACTTTCAATTTTTTCAAGACAAAGAATAGGAGACGCTGCTGCCAAGGAGGAAAAATCAACAGAAGAGACTGAAGACACTTTGTTTGATGTTAAGCTTGTAATTTCTTATAGACTTTCAATTATACAGTAAAGTTATTTTCATATCTTCTTTTGTCTATTGATCAAGTTTCTTTGATGAATATTGATTTTAACTCTAGATTGCTTATCAATGTTGTCAAATCTTTTGCAATTTATTAAACACAGTGATCTATAGTTCTGGATTATCTTTGCTAATGATCTGTGTGTTCATGATGTTTTGAAAGAGTTTATTTAATTAAAACATTATTTATTTCTGCAAGTGGTTTCACGGTAAAGTTTAATTGATGTTAATTTTTTAATTAACATATCATTTAAAGGTTGATCTTGAATGCATGTAACCCTCAATCTGTTGTTGATTAATTTTAATTGCTTAATAGTAACTTGGGTAGATAAGTAATTGACCTTTTAGCATTTCCGTTAAGTTGTTAAATGCACTTATCTATTTATACATCAAATTGACCTGCACATACATAAGCCACTTTCTTAGAATAGTTCTAACTTAGCCTAGATTTCCTTCTAAGTAGATCTGTTGTTTTGTAGACATACAATATCTTGTTTCCTTCATAGGAAGACTGATCCTTTTGGGTCAAAACCCACCAACTCAAAGAGTGTCAGCAGAGGCCGAATATTCGTGGGTGTTAACCACAAAAAACAACTCAAGAATAGGGTAATACTTGCACAGAATTATCTTAAGCCTTTGGCTGGGTTTTCATCCCCTGTTGTTTGCCTTGGACACCATTCCAACACCTACACAACCGAGGCATCAACATGAACCAGGGGGTTATAAAAATCCCTACAGATCCCCAGAACCAAGGCCCTTTTCTCATGACAGAAAGACGATCTTCTTGAGAAGGAAAAATCACTAGAAAAAACCCTTTAGAGCAAAGTAAAACCTGAGATTCCTCGGGCTAGTTTGAGTTGATCCACGCCATGAGATCTTTTGTTTTTGGCCACAATCCATTGAATCTGTAGATTAGGGTCTGTGCCTTATGGTAATTAAATATAATGACAATGGTAAATAGATCTCTCTATTAAAAAGTCATATGAAAATTAAGTATGATGACAATGGAAAATAGTTAACTGTGTTAGGGGGGTTTTGAAACTGTAGCATTATAGATGACATCTTTCTTTTCGGTCTCCTATAATTCAATGTAATTGGAAATCATTAATGTTTAAAAGTGTTAAAAACCTCATAAAAAGAATATAATTTAAAATGTAAAAATAGTAATAAAAATATAATTTTGGATCTTTATTTAATTTTGAAAAAGACTTGCTACATTTTTTTGAAAATATATCATCCATGTGTTTTTTTTTAGAGTCTAATCTATTGAAATAAAATAGTGGTACAGTAAAAAATACAACTCAGAGTAGTAATTTTGCAAGCAGAATGTGGCAACGAAGGAGTTAAGGCATGCCCCTGAGGGGAATTCAAGCTATTACAAACTAAATGATCCTCCTTGCGAAAGGGAAAACAAATCATGGTAACACAAAAATTGGCAGTGTTTAAACATGAAAATTGAAAATAACTACTATAAATAACAGGGGAGTCTAATCCCCAAGAAGCCCAATAAAAAAGAGAGAACACTTAAGCCATGAAACTTGGATTAAGGCTTGGAGGGTGGTTCCTCCTCTATTAGAACCCCAAAACCGAAACTAAGCTAAGAATTTTGTTGTCTCGTCATTGAGGAAGAAAGTGGGTTGAGATGAGCTTGATCGCCGTGTTTACAAGGACTTTCTCCATCATTGTTGGTAGCCTCTTTACTGATGGTGTCCTCCTCGTTGTTGGAGGGGCTCCACTTGACTAGAAGCGGCTCAGTTTTTTTGTACTCATTTGCAATGTTGATGGCAACTTTGTCGTGCTTTGTGCTGGGCATGGTCCTCTGGGGCGAGGGAGGTGATTGTTCAATATCCATAGGAGCTGCTGAAGGATTCACGAAAGGAGCTGGGGGGTCAATCTGAGGGCTAATGGGACGAAAGAGAAGTTTGTCCAAAAGATTTTTGACAACCCAGTATTTGCACCTGCGGTCAACTATTCGTTTTGCTACATAATGAGAACCTGTGAGCTCATCTTCCCAATCGTCGAAGAGTTGACAGAGAGAGCCAAGAATTTCCAAATCATAGCCTTTTGTGTTAGCTTGAGCCTGGAAGCTTTTGGCTCGCGCATTAGCATTGCCACTGCCGCCTCGACCCTGTCTAGGCATGGCTCGCAATCTGCGTGACATTATCCGCTTGGCCGACAACGCAGAGTAATGAGGCTTTTGAGCATCGACAGAGAGGATGAGAGCGAGAGACTGAAGGATGTGATGATTCTCCATCACCTCGGACTTATTAGGATAATCAACCTTCACATAGTTGAGCAGGTGCAAACAAATGAGGTGAAGAACAGTGAACATACTGCCCTTAATGAAGGGACACGGATCTATAGGCGCCATTAAGATTGCCTTAACTCTGCAGGGTGATGCAAGGTACTAGATGACAACAGGAGGATCACTTCGCATCATGAACTTGGAGCCTGCGTCGTCCGAAGTGGGAGCCAACCTGCGACAATTAAGGACGAGATGAGTTGACGTCAGAGGAGAGACGTCGGGGGACAACTGTGTGTCCCGACGGTCAGTCCTTGTTGTCTAGGTGGCAAATAATCACCCACATCCGGGGATTGACATCATCCATGTTGGTTGCGAGTGGGGTTCACATTAGAAGTGCCATTATAAATCATATATGATCCTACCATTATTTCTTGGTGGAATGAAAGATTTGAGATTGTTGTGTCTTAAGGTTATTTCCATTGTGTTGAGTGAGTACGGTTCAATTGATTATGGTACAAATTCATGGAATATGTTTTTTACAACAATAAAACTATCGATTGAGAAATTTATCCAAGAATGTGAGAGCAGTGAAACACCTAACTCATCATTTTACTTGTTTTATAGAAATGAGCAACCATTTAAAGCTTGCTTCATTTCTCAAGAGAGAGAAATCGTTTGTCCCCAACATTATGTCAATCATGTCTATTAAAAGTGTTTCAAAAGGCATGGTTTTAGCAATTCTCGATTTCATTGAGAATCTTCTAAATTTGGAGCATAAATCACGAAGATCAAGATAATATTATGTTGCATGGAATTTTACAGGACCTGGGAAGGGTGAGGTAATTTCTTTATAAATTGTTGGGCAAATATGCAACACATTCAAAAGTAGTGAATCAATTTGTTGATTGCATGTTGCAATTCCTTAATGACTAACAAGTGAGAAAGAATAATCATTTCATCAAATCACTCTCTCGTTTGGGTGATGTAAGTGTTATGAAAATGTTAAATGTGTTTAGTTTGTTGCTAACTTCATCTATGCTTATTATTCAAGAGCCTATTTGTAATAACCTGAAAGGGCTTTTTAAAGTGATCATTTGTTGGCCTTCCATGCAAAAGTGGTAGCTCATTTGTGATGGTACTCAAATGTAGAAGACCAGTTTACATTATGGAAAAACTTTAGTTCATGGTTTTTTTTGGGTTTTTTTCCTCAAAACACCAATTTAATTTAATTTTCCTTTTTTCAACCATTTCACCCTCCAACAAAAACCTATCCACATATAAGAGCATATGAGTGGGCCTAATGGTTAAGAACATGTGCTATTTCTTTGGAGGTCACAGATTCAAAACCATCAAGAGGTAGGGTTGCTCATTGGCCTATTGTGACAAGGCTCGAAGGGTAGACGACCCCTGGGATAGAGGCTCACCTCGGTGGGCTTTGAGACGTCTCGACCCCTGCTAAGTCACAAGTTATTGGTATATTTAGCTTGCAAGTGGTTAGATATACTCTTAAGTAGTTACTGTTCCCATAGTTTAAAAATAAAAATAACAACCTATCCACATATTATTACACTTTTTAGGGCAATGGTTAGTGTTATCCCTAAGACTCTAAGGCTCATGTACTTCCAATAACATTTAACACAAAACTAAAACTAACTAATAACTAGGTGGAAGAGACATAAGCCTAGCCCTAACTCCCATATATAATAGGCTCATGTACTTGCAATAACATTTAACACGAAACTAAAACTAACTAATAACTAGGTGAAGAGACACCAGCAGTGTTGGAATTTCATTAGAATCTTACCTGTCAAACAATTTTTTTTGACGTTTTTGGGTTTCACATTACCCTTCACTAAACGTTTTAGTTAAATATGTACCTGTGAGTAAAAAAGTGAGGAAATTGAAATATTCATTATCATTTTGATAAAAACAATTACAATTATTAAAAAACATATCATAAATTGATCTTATTTGTAGCAAGAGAATAGATGCATGATAAGTGTTTATATAAAAACTAATAAAACAAATTAGTAATTGATGAATCTATAATCAATAGTTCATAACAAATAACTATAAGAATGTGGAATAAAAAAAAAAGGTTGCTAAATGGATAACTAGTAAGTGATTTACCATAGATAAAATATAATTTAAGTGGATTAATACTAAACCTGCCATCTATTAAGGTTATACCAACCAAAAATTAAGTAGTTATGCTAGAATTTAGAGCAGATTAACTAAATTATATTAACCTTTAACCAACCACAAATTAAATAGTTGTGCTAAAATTTAGAGCAAATTAACTAAATTAAATGAGGATAATCCTATTGGATTGCAACACATGAAGTGAGAAAATTTTCAGCTTGATCTACTGTAGTGGGCTTTTAGATTAAGTGACATACTTGAACCAACCACAAATTAAATAGTTGTGCTAAAATTTAGAGCAAACTAACTAAATTAAATGAGGATAATCCTATTGGATTGCAACACATGAAGCGAGAAAATTTTCAGCTTGATCTACTGTAGCGGGCTTTTAGATTAAGTGACATACTTGAACCGTGAAGTATTGGAGGGTTATGTAATCATCCAAAGCTTTGACTGTACATAAAAGCAAGCCACAGCTACGACGTGGACACATTACTTGAATTATAGCTCGGTTTCCCATGCACTGTATTTTAATTTCTGGATTATGATTCTGCAACCAACATAGTGGGCTTATGAAGTAATCGTTCAAGAAATTTGGGCTTCTTAAGACATCGATCAAGAACTCTGAGTATCCATTAGATAGAGTAGGCTTATTAAGCAATCGTTCAATAACTTTGGGCTTATTAAGACACCGTTCAAGAACTCTGAGTATCCATCAGATAGATTGCAGCAGCCACATACATAGAAAAAATAAAGATGAATATACATTAAGAGCTCACTGGAAGAAATTTATTTTGAAACATAATGGGTGTGATCATTACCAGTTTTATCTCCGGTTATTCATGGGTGCGATTGGAGAAGTTCTTCCTGGATCCTTTTCTTGAAGCTCGGGATTTGAAATCTTCAAGCTGGATAACCTTCTTTTCAAGTTCTCTAACATAACTTATTGTGTCTATCATGATTGAGGCTTTGTCTTTCTGCTAAATCGGAACAACAAACTCATCTAAAATCAGAGAATAGATATAGCAAAAAATATAACCAATGTACTGAAAAGAACTTATATCATACCTTTGTTATTTTTAGCAGACCAGTTCTCAGAATTGAAAACTTTTCATTCATATCCTCCCTTCTGTGTCTTTCGGCCATTATGTGATTACTTCTTTGAGTCTGTGTTTGGTAAAGAGTATCTCTACGAGGGGATACATTATTGTCTACTATCGATGTTTTAGAGGAAAAATCCTTGCGTTTCTTAGCGCTTGGGACATTATTGGCTTGCCCTGACGAGGGTTTTATAGCAAGAAAAGAACCAGATCTCTGAGAAGAACTTGTCATGGGAGGGATCAAATCAACAAAATGATTTATTTATGATACTGCAATTCTTGTACTGTGTTTTCTTTTGGAAGAAATTACATCTCTCGCTACAACTAATTCAGAACTTCTTGTCTGCATAAATCCTCAGGAAGCCCCAGCTAGCGCTGAATCCGATTCATTAATATGGAGCTCTGGAAATTTGCATTCTAAATATGAATCTCCAAGTTGGAGTTCAAACAAATTTGATATATGCGCTTGGCTATCCATCTTATCCTGGACTGCTGATCCATTAAACCGATTGTTATAGGAAGTTGGAACTACTATCCCATGAGCCATCCATTCCTATTATAATTTGTTCAAAACTTCAAACTATAACCAGAGCAATGTTGTCAACTCAACTTCAAACAATATGAAGGCCAATAAGGCCAGAGGGAGCTACATATACATTTTTAAGAAAGGTTGAAGTCCAAGAGGCCTGATTGGGGATGATTTTTCACTTGTGTTGCATGACAAGTTGGTCATATGGTATGATTGTTTCCATGGCAAATTTTCTTCACCTGCATGCCTTAATCATGTCTTAAAGATCTACGGGATCTCACAAATTGTCCTAATTCAATACAAAATCATTATTTCCATGTGCTATTGCAGATGCTAGCAAAAATTGTGTTGACACTGTTGCAGTGCTGCCTTTTCACCTTGGAACTTAATCTTTTTCTCCATAAAACATGATCACAATCAAATACTAAAGTAGTAGTTTAAACGGATATGGTTTATATCAGTTTTCAAGTAAATCAATTTCATTTGATGGAATCCAGTATACATTATTGAAATTATACAATGGAGATGTTTCATATGTTATTTGTAAAGTTTGGTGCCACCACAAATTTGTAATCAATGGCATTCAGTTATTCACGGTTCAGGGACGATGGATCACATTTATGAATTCACCTGGATCGTCACATTTATGAATTCACTTGGATCCTGCTACCTCAGAGACTCGGGAGTTGGGCCTTCCCATCGCTTCCCAACGGGCCCACACTCCAAGCTAGCTTCTACGTAGGAGTCCTACCTCGGGGTTTCGACCCCTGCCCCGGCCCCTAATATCATGACGTTTTGAAAAAAATGTAAAACGTCAAAACCACGTTTTAGGAAAATATTCTACCGTTTGGTTAAAACGGGTTTGTTGATTTTTTACCCGTATTTGAGGGGAAAACTATCCTAGAACGGGCAAATGCCCGTCAAATTCCAACTCTGGACACCAGCCTAACCCTAATTCCCATAATAATAGTATATAAGACAGAAACCCTACACGTATGAAACGAAAACGAAATCCTATCGTTCTGTCGAGGGGAGGATGGAAGAAAGGAGGAGGACCAGGGCATTTCAATTGTGCTCTGGTAGCGCCGCCTGCGATCAGCCTCAAAACAAGGCCATGTTGATGCAGTAGGTCTAGGGTTTCGTTTGCAAACGGATATTGATTCAACTCAATACTTCAGGGTATGTGTATTTGTGTATCGATATCGTTATGTGACGGGGATGGGATGCTTCTTGCTAGAGCTCCTTGTTCTCACGGCATGGGGGCGGCTGTAAACAATTCTTTGTTTGATGTCGTAGATTCCTTCGTGAACGTCACACAGTAATTTCTGCTTGTCGATGGCATTTCTTGTTCTATCTGCTACTCATTTAATGTTTTTCCTCTGGGAAGGCAGCGGAATAGAGTAGTGGGAGAGTAGGAAGAAGCCTCCGAGCAAAGGAATGTTATATTCTATTGCCCTGGGTAATTTAGCAGCGTCGCTGCCATGACCCCTTGGGACTGGCCATAACATTCACATTAAAAACATGTTTGTCTCTTCTCTTTTCTATGTATTTTTAGGCGTACTGCTTAGATGTCTTTGTTGTTTGAAAGGGTTGTGCTGAGCAATTGTGCTTTCGTACTAGTTTTTAGAGTTTATATTTTTAGGTGACTGTTTAATTTATATAAATTGATCGTCTTCAGAATCTCAGATGACTTATTGAAGAAGCTGTTCTTACAATGAAATCATTCTTGTAAACTACAAACCCTAGTTTTTCTGTTTTTTTTGTAAACTACAGGCCCTGGTTTGTGTTTTTTTAACATGGTTTCTGTATTTTTTGGTAAATTACGAACCCCGTTTTGTGTTGTTTTCTTTTGTAAAACACAAACCCTGGTTTGTCATATTTGGTAAACTACAAACTCTGGCTTCTGTGTTTTTTGTAAACTACTAACCTTGGTATCTATTTTTGGTAAATTACAAGCCCTGGTTTCTGTTTATTCTTGTTTGTAAACTACAAACCCCGGTTTCTGTTTTTTGTAAACTACAAACCCCGGTTTCTGTATTTTTTTGTAAACTACAAACCCTGGTTTGTGTTTTTTCGTTTTGTATTGTATTTGATTCATTTTTTGTGTTTTTTTCGTTTTGTTTTGTAATCGATTCATTTTTTGCATATATCTTGATCGTGTACGGAAACTCAGATAAGGCTTACTGAAGAAGCTGTTCCGATAATGGAATTATTTTTGTAAGTCAAACGACAAACCCTAGTTTCAACACCCTCAATTTTTTGTTGAGATTTAAAGCATTCTTAAGTGTTATCCTCTCTTTATAGAAATAATCACAGGTTGTCCCTGGTCTTCACTGCATTTGAATGGGTGAGATGATCCCGAGTCCATAGGGGGATTTGAACCTTGGTGGTTGTCACATCTTTCCTTACCATAAACCTAGACTCTTTCGGCCTATCAGGATCAAAGGTCCTGTTTAAAGCCTGCTTCACCAACGAAAGACCATGCTTTTCCCTATCAAGGCGGACCCAACAGGAAAAGAATGTCATGCGTGTTAATATTCAAATATAATATTAATTCGAGTCTATGCCAGCGCCTAGTTTAACCTGACAGGTCTGTAACTATACAACCTCTGAACGATTTGTGTTGAGGTATTTATTATGTTCCGCCTCTTCAATTGTACCTTTTGGTATATTACTATTTTATTCTATATTTCAGGTATGTCTCCTGTTGGTCTAGTTGGACTGCTCTACTATTGAGTCACGAACTATTCAAACACTTGGAAAGATGGATATTATCTTCTTCCAAATGGTAACTATGGCCTGATCACTGAGTTCTCATATGCTTATAATTGTTGATAAATCCAAACATGCCAGCTTGTTCCACAGCTTTCTACTTTATAACTGAAATAAATTAGATTCTCTCATTTGAAGTTTTTGTCAAGATCTATAGATTTCATCCACGATTGTCTTTTGCAGCAGAATTTGGTTGTGTCATTTTCTGTCAAAGATTAAGATTCATTGATTCCTTGATAAGTTTCTTTAATGTTCGAGTTTTTGAACTCGAGCACTTTTGTTAGGTTGCAAGGTTTCTAAATTGTTAGTTAAACATGGATTTATGAAGTTTTTCATTTACCTCTCAAAAATCTCTGCAATCTTCATCTTTGATCGTCTTTTGGATGTCATTTTTTTGCAAGTCCCCTTCTGTGCACTATTTTTGGTTAAAATTGTTGGACTATTTTTGCTTTTAGCTGTCACATTATCCAATGAGTATTTGTCACAGTTAGGTATCTGAATGATGATTCATATGTAAAGCTATGGACGAATGTCCAAATGACGCTTTTGTCATAGTTACACTGACAGATGCATCAGTTTTGCTGTAGTAATCAAATTGATTGCTAGTCAAAATATCTATTGGAGGTGTTGAAATTTGAGTTCACCTTTCGTATAGTAATTTTGTTTTAATTTTAATGCAAACCATACCCAAAACGTCTATGGATTATGACTTTTCATATTGCTTTTATGTTTTCAATCTAATTTTGATGCAAACCATATTTAGAATATCTATCGAGTTATTGAAATTTGAGTTCACTGTTCATATAGTTTCTCTCATTTAAATGATAATGCAAACCATATCATTGCTATTTCACAAATTTTCAATTTAATACAAAGCCATAACATTACCTTTTACAGAAAGAAAAAAAAGTTGAAATAAAGGCCCAGCATAGCCTGATGCTTCTTTCACAACCCTTATTGTAATACAAGCCATACCAGTATCATTTAAAAAAATTCATTTTTAATACAAGCCATACATTACCATTTACAAAAAAACTTGAAATTACCTTAAAAAGAACTTGAAATAAAGGCCCAGCATAGCCTGATGCTTCTTTCACAACCCTTCATTGTAATACAAGCTTTCGCAAGCTGAGCATAGCTATACAACCATCGAAAGGGAAGGTCTGGCTATGGTATATGCCTTGAGGAAGTTTATACACTATCTTCTAGTAGGTCATTTTCAGTTTTTAACCTATCACTACTCTAAAGTATTGGGTTAATAAGCTTGTCTTGAAAGGCCAGATTTGTAGATGGCTACTGCTATTCTCAGGAGTGCTATTCTCAGGAGTACTCTTTCAAAGTTGTGGTTAAGCTAGGTAAACTCAATGTAGGACCATATCACCTATCTAGATTAGAATCTAATGAGTTAGGAGGAGTCGTAGATGATCATCTTTCGGATAATGGATTTGTTTAAGATTGAAGTAGTTCCAGATTCTTTATTATAGATAACCTTGTTCTTATAAACTGGTGCTACTCCAGAATGATTTTATATAACTTATAAGGAGGCATTTAGTTGTTGTATAAGCAGATTATGTGTTGATTACAGTATAGCTGTACAAGCTGGGAATCTACAGTATCCTCAGGCATTGTGTTTTGGATTATGAGAGGCCAGATATTTTATGGGAATGTCACAGTGGAGTTGCAGGAGGACATGTTGGTGGTAAGGCGACTGCTCTTCAGATATTACAGACTAGATTATGCTGGCCGTACAGTGTTGAAAGATTCCCCAAGATATGCTCATTCCTGTGATATATGCCAGCGGGTTGGTAAGGTCCTCCAGAATAAATAAACTACCTTCTAATTCTGTCAAGGTGAAGCAACCATTTTATAAGGCAAGGTACATCATTAAGACAACTGATTATTTGACTAGGTGGGGGAAGTTTAGCCAGTGAAGGACTGTTCTAGTGATACGACGACGAAGCTCCTATATTTAAACATACTTTAGACTGAGAATAAAAACAAGGTCTCATTTTTATCAATTGCAAGTCATTGTTGGGATACTCGACTTGGCTCCTGCGATTTTATATTGGGCTGGACTGTCGGGCTACTTGGATTGGATAATTGGCTGATTTAATTTGCTCCATTGGTTCCAAAACATATAAGAAGACATGTAAAAACCCTAAAAGAAGATGTCTCCAAAACATCCAAGAAGAAATCCTCCAGGAATCCATCCTCTCTAGTTTTCCAAACATATACAAGAAGGCATTGACTCCTGGCATGTGGGTCAACTATTCTATATTATGTATAAACGCCATAGAAGGGTAGAGTAAATAAAGAAGAAAATCATTTAGGTGCCTAGAATGGTATTATAGAAAGAAGGTGGTCATTAACAGAAGGTAATTGCTAGGCATAGCATGGAGGGTATTGCTGATAAGCTGGTTGTAATTGCCTTTTTTCATTACCTCAAGGCGTCATTGCCATAGATAGGGATTGCTGATAACGGGCATTGGTCATTATTAGGAGGTTGCCAATAGACAATCATTGCAAGGAAGTATTCGCCATAGGGTCTTTGTTAGTCAACTGATAGCCGATCATTGTAAGTTTCTTAATTGGTAAGTAGTTAGGTTGCCCCATAAGCTTAGGGAATTGCTTATATAATAATTCCATCCGTCTCCAATAGGAGAAGGACCACATCACCAATGGTCGAGAGAATCTATTACCCATACCTTCGGACGGGGCAAGGATGACGACGACGGTATGAACCCGGTATAGTACGAGGCCGAATTTTTTCGTGTTTTAGTTTGTTAGTAAGTTAGGTAGTCATAGCCATAGGGTATCCAATAGCCAGTCTCATTGACAAGTGGTTGTCGATAGCCAGGAATCAGTGCCAAGAGTCAGTGCCTAGCTTTTCATAGGACCATAGCAGCCATAGTTCTCAAACTATTTCTTCACCTAGACCCTAGACACCTAGTACTATATTATTGATTCTCCTCAAAGAGATAGCTTAGGTAAGGTTCTGAAAGAGCCAATCTATCTTCAATGGTGACTCCATTTCAATGCGTTGTAGAATCACTTTAACCCTAGGAAAGAGTTGATAACCTGGCTTGGAAGTCTCTGGAAAGCAAGGCAGATAATCACAAGGAAGAAGGGAGAAAGAGTATTTAAATAAAGTTCTCTTATTTACTTTTTTGCACGCTTTAAACACGTTCTCTATTTTACTCTCTGAGAAAGCTGCTCCATCCCCCCTGTTGCTCTTGCTCGCCTTCTTGATGTAGGGGTTTGTCCATTTGGCTTGTTTTTGTTGTTGCTCGAGTGGGGTAGGTCCATCTCTCTTGTTTGGTGTGTGGTTCTAAAAGGCTGCAAGGAGAAAGCAAGAGAAAAACAACATGATTGCGTACTTTAGGTGTTCACATTCCTAAGCCTATTTCTCGTAAGTAAGCAAGAGACAAAACCCTTCGGGGCAAGGAGCAAGTTCAATCAGCAGGAAGTGTGCCTCAGAGTGTTGATCGTGAACCGTACCATATCGTATCGTGAGGAGGGGTAAGGCCTTTCAGTCGGGTATGAATTGAAAGAGGATGGGGTCTTCCCTTGAGTGTAGAACTCAATCACTATCTCGTATCGTGGCAATTTGGCCTACTCTATTATGGTGGGAACATGACTTATCTCTCATCATCTTGTGGCAACTTTACTTCAATCAATATCTCGTATGTTTAAAACTTGGCTGCGTCGGGTGGTGTAGTTTGGATAATGGGTGCAACCACCTCACGCTGGGCGCTACCTGGCCTGCCTGACTGGCACTACCTAGCCCCTCTCTCTGACCCTAATGTATAAACCCTAATCCCCTCTCCCTGAGGTTTAGTTCAATTCAAGGCTTATGTGCGGTTTATGTAATCATTGTCCATTGCATCCTCTTGCGATCCTTCCTATGGCGTATGTATGACCCTCAAAATTGTGAATCAACGTATGTAACGCATGTCATAGCATCCAGTTTAGGTATATACACCGATCCCATGGTTGAAGCGCCTTGTATGGGGTAATTCTGTGCACTCCGTTCTGAAACAACAAACCTCTAGCTAACAAACAACTCAAGAAGCCAACAATAAGCCCCCCATATATATATATATATATATATATCCAATAGCATCCCGCATTGGTTCATTTATTCTCCCAGCCCACCTCTCTTCTTTATTGGACCAGCCTGGATTAAACCAGCAAGCATCAATAGAGAAGCATGTAGGCTCCATTGGGATTAATGTTCACTGTGTCCTTTCGGACCTTTCGTCCAACAACCTCCTTCCCTTTCTATCTTTGTTGGTAGTCGTTCGTCCGTTGGGCCTTACAACCCAAAAGATGTTGGATTTCGATCAATCAATCGCTATCTGGGCAAGGTCGGATCGGTAAGTCAAACTATACAACAAGGTTGGATCGTGCTCAAACTAGGCACAAATCAATAAAACTAGCCAACAAGAAGGGTCAGTGCTCCTCCCCTTACAACAAGCAAGCCCATTTATTAAGCTTGCCAGTTACTAAAAGCAAGTAAAAGCGAGTAGGCAGGCTTTATCCAGCAAGCTCACTCCTTCCTCCAACCTTAAGATCCGGTGTGGAACCCCCAGTGTATAAAAACGCTGGGATGCATAGAACTAGGGCCAGATGAAGACCATGAAATGGGATACAAGAAAATCAGGATCTACACCCTCTCCACTTAAAACTCAGACACCGGATGCTCGGAACAATTGGACCGACCAAACCTCCTCACGCATGCACAAAACCTTCCACCCTACGACAACGATGAGCTAGGCCGAGTAAGACGAGAGCCACCCCCAAGCTACTTTTGTGAGGGAAACCCCCAACCCTTGTGAGGGAAACCTTTCCACTAACTCCGTCGAGACCCCTTTGTGAGGGAAAATCAAAATATTTCTGACACTTTGTGCAAGAAGTGCAGCATCCAAAGAGGGATAATCTGCCGCATAGAGCTAAGGAGGACCATTTACAAACAACAAACCAATGAGGTGAGGTCTTTACATGATCATGATGGTGATGAGATGGGTATCTCCATACTCGAAAAGTACAAAATGGGACCATGCAAATATGAAACCTGGTCAAATAACATTAGCTTAATCAATATGGCAGGCTTTCTGAACACGTGAAGAAATAGCCCCCAGATAGAGGGTAAAATCAATCAATTGCAGAGGGAGAGAGGAAGGGGGGGAAGAGGGGGAAGAAGAGTGGGGGGGGGAGAGAGAGAGGAGGATGCCATTGATGTATTTAGTTATAAATGTGGTAAAACCTCAGTGTAAGTCAGGTCAATAGTACCTAGAAAAGTATTATTAAAATGTAATTTACAGTGTCCCAAGGTAAGTCGGAAAGGTTCAGTTGCGGAAATACTAATATTTTTACCCTCTCGGCGTTCCTTTGCACCTCTTGGGTGGAATATCTCATGGCTTCGTCGTCTGTCACAAGCCTATGAGAAGTTGGCCCCTAAATTTATATAATTAAATAATTTTATTCAAAGAGTGTCATTCACACCCGATTCGACAACACCACGTAGGACTGCACTGCTTCGTCACTTCTCTTAACCCACTGCCTCGTCATTCCTTTAATTTTATAAAGGACATGCATCATGCATGCTTTTGTGATCCTTTGATATCTGATTAGTAAATGTTGCAATTAAAAACATTATGTATTTTATTTATTCAGAAACTTTTAATCCCTTTTCACGGTTTTGACTTTATTTTTAAAAACAAACAAAGCCTGTTTTCAAAATCAACTTGTTGAAGGGCGGACTCTTTCCAACACATCACTGCCACGTCATTATCTTTAAAATATTGTATCAAAACTTCAAATTGTCTTTCTAAAAACAAACAAAGCCTGCCTTCAAAATCAAGTTGCTGAAGGGTTGAATCTTTCCAACACATCACTGCCACGTCATTATCTTTAAAATATTGTATCAAAACTTCAAATTGTCTTTCCGGTTGTATATGTCCATATCTCCTTGTTTAGCTTTTTAACACGGAGTTCTTTTGTTGCACCCCTAGGTACAATTGCTAGCAATATTATATAAGACAGAAACCCAACACGTATCAACCGAAAAAATGAAACCCTACCGTTCCGTCCTTTATTAGAGGAGAGGATGGAAGAAAGGAGGAAGACCAGGGCATTTCAATGGTGCTATGCTAGCGCCGCCTGCAATCAGCTTTAAAAGAAGATCATGGCGATGCAGTAGGTCTAGGGTTTCGTGTGCAAATGGATATTGATTCAACTCAATACTTCAGGGTATGTATTTTTGTGTATAGATATCATTATGTGATGGGTATGGGATGCTTCTTGCCCTCACGGCATGGGGGTGGCTGTAAACAATTCGTTGTTTGATGTTGTAGATTCCTTTGTGAACGTTACACAGTAATTTCTGCTTGTCGATGGCATTTCTTATTCTATCTGCTACTCATTTACTGATCTTCCTTTGGGAAGGCAGCGGAGTAGAGTAGTGGGAGTAGGAAGAAGCCTCCGAGCAAAGGAATGTTATATTCTATTGCCCTGGGTAATTTGCAGCGTTGCTGCCATGACCCCTTGGGACTGGCCTTAACATTCACATTGAAAACATGTTTGTCTCTTCTCTTTTCTATGTATTTTTAGGCGTACTGCTCAGATCTCTTTGTTGTTTGAAAGGGTTGTGCTGAGCTATTGTCCTTTCGTACTAGTTCTTAGAGTTTATATTTTAGGCGATTGTTTATTTTATATAAATTGATCGTGTTCCGAATTTCATATGACTTATTGAAGGAGCTGTTCTTATAATGAAATCATTTTTGTCAACTACGAACCCTGGTTTGTGTTTTTTTTCTTGTAAACCTCAAACCCTGGTTTGTGTTCCTTTTTTTTTGTAAACCTCAAACCCTGGTTTGTGTTTTTTGGTAAACTACAAACACTGGTTTGTGTGTTTTTGGAAACTACAAACCCTGGTTTCTGTTTTTTTTGTAAACTAGAAACCCTGGGTTCTGTTTTTTTTTTGTAAACTATAAACCCTGGCTTAAACTACACACCCTGGCTTCTGTTTGTTTTTTGCAAACTACAAACTCTGGTTTCTGTTTATTTTGAAAACTACAAACCTTGGTTTCTGTTTTTTTTGCAAACTACAAACCCTGGTCTCTGTTTGTTTTGCAAACTACAAACCCTGATTTCTGTTTCTTTTTCAAACTACACACCCTGGTTTCTGTTTTTTTTTGTAAACTACGAGCCCTGGTTTCTGTTTTTTTCTGTAAACTACAAGCCCTGGTTTCTGTATTTTTTTGTAAATTACAATCCCTAGTTTGTGTTTTTATGTTTTGTTTTGTAATTGATTCATATTTTGTGAACTAGAAACCCTGGTTTGTGTTTCTTGGTCTTGTATATAACTTGACCGTGTATGGAAACTCAGATATCTTACTGAAGAAGCGGTTCCTATAATGGAATCATTTTTGTAAGTTAAAGTACAAATCCTGGTTTGTGTATTTTCTTTTGATTTTCAACACACTCAATTTTTTGTTGTGTTTTAAATAATTCTGGAATCATTTTTGTAAGTGAAACTACAAACCCTGGTTTGTGTATTTTGTCTTGATTTTCAACTCAATTTTTTGTTGTGTTTTAAAGATATCTTGAAAGTGTTACTCTTTTTATAGAAAAAATCACTGGTTTTGCCCCTCGTGTTTCACTGCATTTGAATGGGTGCGATGATCCCGAGTCCATAAGGGGAATTGAACCTTGGTGGTTGTAACATCTTTCTCTACCATAGACCTAGTCTCTCTCGACCTATCACGAACAAAGATCCTGTTTAAAGCCTGCTTCACCATCTAAAGACCATGCTTTTCTCTATCAAGGCCCCGACCCACTAGAAAAAGAATGTCGTCTTACATGCGTTAATATTAAAATAGAATAATAAGTCCGAGTCTATGCCAGCGCCTAGTTTAACCTGACTGATATTTAACTATATAACCTCTGAACGGTTTGTGTTGTCGTTTTATTATATTCCGCCTCTTCCATGGGACCTTTTGGTATTTTACTGTTTTGTCCTTATATTTTAGGTCTGTCATGTCCTGTTGGCCTAGTTGGGCTGCTCTACTATTGAGGCACACATTGTTCAAACACTTGGAAAGGTGGGCATTATCTTCTTCCAATTGGTAACTATGGTCTGATCACCGACTGGTAACTATGGCCTGATCACCGAGTTCTCATATATTTATAATTGTCGATAGATCCTCATCAGTCTTGATAAATACAAGTTTTTTTATTATCATAGTTGATGTTTGTTCTGATTGTCATTCTTGATCAGGTGATTGTTATAAGTCTTAACTTTCTGAAAAGATACTATGTTGTTACACGGTATTTAAGCTTTTAGATTTAGACACCAAACATGCCAGCTTGTTGCACAGCTTTGGGACTTTACAATTGAAATAATTTAGATTTCTTCATTTGAAGTTTTTGTCTAGGTCTTTAGATTTCATCAATGATTGTATTCTGCAGCGGAATTTGTTTGTGTCATTTTCTATTAAAAATTAAGATTCAATGATTCCTTGATAGGCTTCTCTAATGTTCTGTTTTTGAACTTTGCAAGCTTTCTAAATTGTTAAAATGTCTATATGGGATAAGCAGGTTAAAAAGGATTTCGTAGTTAAATATGCATTTATGAAGTTTTTTCATCTTTCTCTTTATAATGTCTACCATATTCATCTTTGATCGTCTTTTGGAAGACCTTCCTATAAACTATCTTCTGTGCACTATTCTAGGTTAAAATTGTTGGACTATTTTTGCTTGTACCTGTCACATTATCCAATGAGAGTTTGTCACAGTTAGGCATCTGATTTTGGTTAAAATTGTTGGACTATTAAAAGCTATGGACCAGTGTCCAAATGAAGCTTTTGTCATAGTTACCACTGACAGATGCCTCAGGGATGTCTGAATGACCTGTTACTTTTCACGGTGTAGGTGTTTGGTTATCGGCAACGTTATGCCAGAAATGTCATAGATACACCGAATTCATGCAAATGGGAATTTTGTTGTTTGTGTTTTCTCATATTCTGGGTTTTCAACTGAGGTCATTTTTTCAGGTTTTGTTCCGTTTTGGTTCAGGTTTTTCTCTCTTATATTGTTTTGGTTTTTATTGTTTTTGGTTCAGGCTTTTCTCTCGTATAGATCATCGATTGACTTTTTTTTTTAAATTGAAAATTGAGTATGGTAATGCAGTTTTGTCAATTTGATTGCTAGCCAAAATATCTATTAGAGGTATTAAAATTTGAATTGACCTTTTTCGTATGTTAATTTTTTTTTAAAATTTTAATTCGAACCATACCCAAAATATCTACGAATTATTGATTAAAGGCACACATCATAAACTGATGCTTATTTCACAAACCCTCATTTTAATACAAGCCATACCTCTATCATTAAAAAAAAAATGAAATACCACTACCATTTAAAATAAAACTTAAAATTAAAAAAAATCAAAGACCACTAGCATTTAAAAAAAAAACTAGTACTTAAATGAAGGCAAATCATAACACTGCTTGTTTCTCAAAATTTCATTTGAATACTAGCCCCAAACCATTACCAATTTACCGTTTAAAAACAATTTGAAATGCCATTACCATTTCAAAAAAGTACTTTAATAAAGGCATCACCTGACTTATTTCACGAACTTTAATTTTAATACAAGACATATCATTACCATCAAAAAATAACTTGAATGCTTTACCATTATCATTTAAAAACTTGAATACTTTTAATAAAGACATAGCCCGATACAAAGTATACTTAATAACTTGATTTATTCCACCTGTAGGTGTTTTATCCTACCATTTTCAACCAAATATGAGTTTTTGACTAAGTATTTGAAATACCTTAATAAATACAAATCATAACCGGATGCAAAGTATACCCAACGTCGTTATCTTTTCAAAATTTGCGAGAGGAGGTAGGCCCATAATGTTGTCGTCCCACAACAAAGTGCTGTTTCCATTTCCAGGAATGCGATACAACTTTTATTTTTAAGAAATTTAATCCACATCGACAAAGGCTCCAATCATCGATCCTATTTTGGTATTTATTGTCTGGATATTTCTCAATGAAGCACCTTTGAGATACTTTTTCCTCAAAGATTTGACTTACTATTCTTTTTCCTCAAGACTGGACTTACAGGATGGTTGCTGTTTGTGTATAGTTTCCACAGAATTACAATACTTTTTCTTCAAGACATAACTTACAGGATGGTTGCTGTTTGTGTATAGTTTCCACAGAATTTTGCCACCCAAAGCCATGTTGGCAAAACCAAGATCTCTGACTTGTAAACCTACTTCAACAATTTGGGCGTTTGACAATGTTCCAATTTACTAAATGAAATTTCTTTTGGTTGGCTTTTCCTCCATGCTATAGAAAGTCACGAATCAATTTTGAGACTTGCTATTGTCTTTGGTGCTAGAAGGAAGGATGCCTTTGCACCGTTATTGTCTTTGGTGACGCCTTTGCTCCGTTATTGTCTTTGGTGCTAGAAGGAAGGATGCTTGGAAGATTGGTAAGGAAGAGAGCACCAATGTCCCAATTTACTAAATGAAATTTCTTTTGATTGGATTTTCCTCCATGCTATAGAAAGTCTCGAATCAATTTTGAGACTTGCTTCGTGATTGTCTTTCGTGCTAGAAGGAAGGATGCCTACAAGATTGGTAAGGAAGAGAGCACCAATGTCCCAATTTACTAAATGAAATTTCTTTTGGTTGGCTTTTCCTCTATGCTATAGAAAGTCTCGAATCAGTTTTGAGACTTGCTTCGTGATTGTCTTTGGTGCTAGAAGGAAGGATGCTTGGAAGATTGGTAAGGAAGAGAGCTCTGGTTTTATAAGAATGAGTATCCCAACATTATTGAGCCATTGACCTCCCTAGGTTGCAATTTTTGACTTGACTTTGCTTATTACTTCAAACCACAACGAAGAATTGTTAGAACCCAGGGTTAAGGGTAGCTTCGAGGTATTTGATTTTTACCCAAGAGGCATAACTTGAGAGTCCTAGGAAATGAGCTATTTTCTGAATTGTTTGTTGGTCTACATTCCACCCATACATGACGCTTTTTCTTTTATTAATGAGGGTTCTTGAGATGTTGTAGAAGTTTTGTAGGGTTTCATAAAAGATCTTTGCAATCTTAATGGAGGCTCCTCTCAGCAGAAGAGAGTCATTTGCAATTAAGGCATGGTTGATTTGCTCAAGACCTTGCATCATCTTAATGCCTAGGATTGTCCTTGCGTTCTTTTCTGCAGTCAACTTTCTACTTAAAGAATTTGCCATAAGGATGAACAGGAAAGGGGAGAGAGGGCAACCTTGCCTTATTCCCCTTGTGGCTTGAAAACAATAAGCTGGCCTTCCATTTACAAGCAGAGCTATCCAGGGCTTTCTAGTATAAGCTTTAATCAAATTAACAAAATCTAGACTGAAACCAAATGAGAGAACGACTTGATAAAGAAAGGAGAGCTTTACCTGATCAAAAGCATTTTCCATGTCTAGCTTTATGAGCATCCCTTGCTCCTTCCAACGATGGCAAGAGCGCATAGCTTCTTGCACTTGTATAACATTGCCCAGGACATGTCTCCCTTTGACAAATCCACTTTGAATGGGAGAAATGAGTTTCCCTAGCAATGGCTTAATTTTGTTAGCCATTAGCTTGGCAAGAATTTTGTACGAAGCATTACAAAGAGAAATGGGCTTGAATCTGTCGAAGGAGCTCATATTTACTTCTTTGGGAATTAAAGCTAAGAAAGTGTTTGTACTACCACCCACTTTGGCTTTTTGTTGGAAATCTTTAATCATTTTCAGGAGATCAACTTTGATTATTTTCCAGCATGTTCTATAAAAATGGATTGAGAACCCATTAGGCCTTCGAGCTTTGTTGGGCTCCATGAACCAAATAACACTGCAGATTTCTTCTTCTGAAAAAGTCTTCATGAGAGCTATGTTATCTTCCTGCTTACAAGAAAAGGTATATATGAGAGGAAATAAGAGGTGATCTCCTCACAACCATCAGTCTTCATTGTAGAGATTCTAAAAATTAGTGTTTGCTGCCACTTTGAGTTGCTCATATCCTTTGTTGATCATCCCATCTGAAGAGGCTATTTCAGTGATGTGGTTTTCGAGATAGGTGTGCTCTGTATTGTTGATGGAAGAATGAGGTGTTTCAGTCTTTCGCTTTAAGCCACAAGCTTCGAGACTTAAGCCTCCAATGTTCTTCTTCTTGTCGGAAGGAGTGAAAGGAATTGATTTGAGCAACTTGTTCCTTTTCTATTTCTGAAGTGGTGATATCTTTGCTTTCCATTTTTATTTGCAAATTTGCTAACAATTGAACAATCTCTCTTCCGTGACTAGAGGGAGTATTAATGTGCTTTTTAACCCAATCTTTTAGAGCGAGTTTTGTTGACTTGAGTGTCTGCTCCCACACGAAACTAGGTGACCTTGTAATTGGAGTGGACCAAGCTGTTTGCACAATTTCCATGAACCCATCTTTTTCTGTCCAAAGAGGGTTGAATCAGAATGGTAGTGGACCCAAGTTTTCTTCCTCTTCCAGGAGTAAAAGAATGGGCTTATGGTCAGAGGTCAACTTTGGAAGGATTTTGGAGGAGATGAACCTCTTCTCCAGCAAGAGCGAGCCCTGGACAAGGAGCCTGTCCAGGCAAGCTGAAATGTCATCAACGCCAACTGTATTGTTTGTCCAAGTGTAAAGACCTTTCGAGGGTTTGAAATTGAGGAGATCCCATTGTTGAACAAGTTCCTCTGTGAAAGAGAGCATTTGGTCCCTGCCACAGTTACCACCTCTCTTTTCTTTTGGATCAAGAATAATGTTAAAATCACCAGCTATAATGATGTTCTTGGGGAGTATATTTCTAAAAAACATGGCAGGGATTGCCAAGAATTTTTCTTCTCAGAGTAGAGGACAAGGACATATAGATTGAAGAGTGAGAAGGATAGTTTACTTGAAGAATGTCAAAGCTCGGTGAAAATCCAGTGTTGAGTCTCGAAGGAACTTTCTAAATGAAACTTGTCCTTCGACCACAGAGTTGCAAGACCGCCAAAGGAGTCCCTTGCGCTAATGGCCTTCCCTGCATTTTTCTTCCATTTCGATAAGTTGATTTCAAGAAGAGTGTCTCCTTCAATTTTTTTCTCTTGGAGCATGAGGATCTGAGGAGATTCAACTTTCAATAGGTCTTTGACTGCTTTGGCTTTCAATGGATTCTCCATGCCTCTGCAATTCCAACAGAATAAGCGCATTATTTATTGGGGATGGAATTAGAATCTTCCTTGGGGGGCCTATTTTTGGTATTTGTTCTGATGGAGATTTCAATTGTGGCTTGACTTCCTTGCATTTTTTGCCTCTCTGCTTCTTCTCTAGTTTTTTTTCTTCCTCTCTAATCTTTTCGAGGGCCTCTTGAAAGTCTCGTTCTTCGAGGAACCAGAGGTTTTTGGTGGCTTCTTCCTTGTCATATCCTTATAGGAAGGAGAGGAGTTTCCTAGAGGAGAACCGGGATGCGTTGCCTCTACGTTGTCTTACTCCATTGTGGGAGGAAGGTTTTGTTGCTTGGTCTCTTCAATTGTTTGCTCTGGAGTTTCTGAAGGTGTGCCGAGAATTTCAAATGGGTTTTTAGATGCAGCTGCCAAAAGAAGGGCAGAGCTCCCTTCCCCTTGAATCAACCTTGATGTGGGGGTGAGTCTCCATTGGTGTACCTTTTCCTTTGGATCTACTATTTTGTTTTGACGGAGGTGCTTTTTGGACCTGTGTCCATAGTTCTCCTTTCGATTACTCCACGTTTTCCTCAACCTTTTTTCTGCAATGCCTTGGAAAATGTCCATAGCTGTGGCAATGGCTGCATTTAAATGGAAGTTGTTCATATCCAATTCTTGGATGTGAGACCAATCTGCGACCGTGAGTTTTATGGCTTTCGGTAACCCAACTTCTAGGTCAACCTCGATGCATATTCTAGCACAGGAGTACTGATCCTTTCTCTAAGCTCGATTGATATATTTCCCAAGGGTGTTGTCGATGGATTCTAATGACTTCAGGTTCCAACAATGCAGAGGTAAATGAGGAAGGCGCACCCATACTGGAATTGTCGACGACACATCTTGTGTCACATCAAAATCAGGCGTCCATTTATTTAAATACAGGCCCTGGTGGTCCATAAAATACAAATCATTCTTGAAAGTAAGACTTCTATCTTCTACATTGTCAAAGACGAAAACAAAGAAGCCCTTGCCAACAAGATGATTTCTGAGACTAGAGGGTGCTAGTGCCTATGCACCCATGCTTCCACGACTTCTGGGGAAGACCATAGGCCTGTGAACTACCTAATGAGCCCCCTTTCTGCTAGATTCAACGCAGAACGATAGGATTCCTCTACAGGGAGAGTAACCGTACGTATATTGTGAAGCTTCTTGATGAATTTTTGCTGGGATTTAGTTGCAGGCCTTTTGTTATTGGCCACATCTAGTTTCTAGAATGCCAAAACCTCTGAAGTTGGAAGAGGGAGGGCCTCGGGACCCCCTCCTAGGACCATGGTGGAGAGGAAAGGATTAGGGTGCACCAGATCATGCTCGCATGCAGAAGCCTCCGACCCTATTCTGCGCGCGCATAAAAAAAGTTCAAATGATGAAATTTTGACTAGGTGTTTTTGCTAATGTTAAATATATCTCTATACTAAAAAAATGGTTATAAAATCTATAATAGCTTGATTTCTTCCTTGTGTAAGTGTTTTATCCAACACATACCATTTTCAACCAAATGTTGAAATTTTTGACTAGGCGGTGTTTTTGCTATTGTCAAATATATCTATTCACTGAAAACATGGTTATAAAATCTATAATTCCAATATATAAAACGACAACATGTTGGATGTTTTATCCTACCATTTTCAACCAAATGTTAAACTTTTGACTAGGCTAAGAAAAATTGTTATAAAATCTATAATAACTTGATTTCTTCCTCGTGTAGGTGTTTTATCCAACACATACCATTTTCAACCAAATGTTGAATTTTTTGACTAGGCAGTGTTTTTGCTATTGTCAAATATATCTATTTACGGAAAAATGGTTAAAAAATCTATAATTCCAATATATAAAACGACAACAATAAGTTGGATGTTTTATCCTACCATTTTCAACCAATATATAAAACGACAACAATAAGTTGGATGTTTTATCCTACCATTTTCAACCAAATGTTAAAATTTTGACTAGGTGTTTTCGCTAGTGTCAAATATATCTATTTATTAAAAATTGTTATAAAGTCTATAACTCCAATATATAAAACGCTACAAACAATATGTTTGAAGACAATACATGTATCAAAATTTCTGTGTAATTTCCATAAACAATAAACAATATATAAGCAATAAACAATAAATCTAAATTTCTGTGTAATTTAGATTTTGCACATAAACAATATACATAAATAACGGGAAAAAATTATAAATATAGATTTTGTACATAAATAATATAAATAATTGAAAGATGATCTAAAAATAATAATTATAGATTTTGTATTCTCACATAAATAATTAAAAGACAAATATACCAAACATTTTAAATATGTTTTTGTTAAGTCAAGAGTCTAATTTATAGAGGTATAGTAAAAGTACAAACATAGATACATATCATCGAAGTTGTTTTGTGGATTGATAGTAACAATGAAATTAGAAGCTTTCCCTTATTAGGAAATATGGCTCAAAACGTCAAAAAGATCCTCCCTTGGACAGGGAAAACAAATCATACAATAAAGTAACGGATTTAAACAAAAAAGTAGAGTTTTAATATTGCAAGCAAGATCTATCACTGCTAAACCTAGATTGTCCAAGATCAAAAAACCAAAGGAACTTGAAACTCAATGCTAGGAGGGAAATTCCTCATCAATGGGTACTTCGAAGCCAAATCCAATCTGCGAGAGGGTCGTCGGGCTGCTATCAGTAGGGGGACCCTGCTAGGCTGATGTGCTTTTGCCACCTTCAATTATAGGACTATTGGAGTCATTGTTGGCGTCGTTGTTACTACTCGAGGTGTTGGAAGTGGAGTTGGAGGAGCCCTTCTTGACCGAAAGTAGACCAGTCTTCCTAAACTCCAAGGCGAGGGTGGTGTCCGCTTTGCTCGACAGAGCTACAGTGGTGTGGATTGGAGGCGGAAGCACATGCTCGGGATCATTTGGAGCGTTGGGAGGAGTCATAGAATGATAAGGAAGAGCATCTTAGATGCCTGTGAGACAGAGGAAAAGCTTAGCAAAGAGTTTTTTTAGTACCCAGAAATTTTGTCTGCAAAGGATTGTCCAATTTACTGTGGAAGGGGATCCCAAGAGTTCATATTCCCAATCATTCAGAAGCTGGCACAGGTGTTCAAGGATTTCCATAGAGAAACCCTTTGTGTTGACAATCGTTGAGAGAGTCCTAGCTCTCGCGTTGGCGCTCCCTCACCCCCCTCTCCCACGCTGCAGAGTGGCTCTCAGTTTGCAAGACATGTCTGGATGAATTGAAGGTCGATGAAGAATTCGAAAGCCAAGGTTTGAGAGATCTGCATAGGGCTTTGAGAGTCGAATTCTGCTGCTTGGACCATGCTTTGACTCTCACCAAGGACGCATGAATGCTGACAATATTCGCTGCAGTGCCCGAAAGATTCGGGATATAATGGGAGAATTTTCGTGCCAATGTACAATTCCCGTGGATGCTCCTGCTGCCGAGAATAAGGTAAGGTTTAGTGTGCCGTCGAGTGACCCGCGTCGAGTGACACATATACCTCCTGCCTGCTAACCTTGTGTGTCCTATGCTCAAAGTTGCCACCTACATCCGAGTAATACACTTCATATTTCAATTAGATTTTTCCAAATTTAAAACAAGTTAACAAAATCACAACTTATAATTCATTAATAAAAAAATAGATGCTATAAACTTGTAGAATATGTTAAAACCTTAAATAAATAGTACCCAAAATCACAAAAAGAGAAACCGAAATTCATAAAAATAAATGTCATTTTCATATTTAAACAAAAAAAATTGCTAACATGTTAATCCGTTAAAAGAATTTGAAATAAGAACAATTTTTTTTAAAAGAATTTGAAATAAGAACATAAATTTTTAGCATAGATATTTGAAAAGACAAGAAATATAGCTAAGGCATACAAAACCGTTAAGAGTTTGAAATAAGAACATTTTTTTAAAAAGAATTTGAAATAAGAAGATAAAATTTTAGTATAGATATTTGAAAAGAAAAGAACTAGCAATTGCCCCATTGAGGTGCAACAATATGCTGACAAGTTATTGTTGAAGGGTAAAATAGTTTTTTTTTTTTCAACTGAAAATTACCTCTGCATCGCAGATGCAGATTTGACCCATTCACAGGAATGGACACCTTGACCTGTGGGGGTAATATCCCTTTTCTTTTCCACATTTAGCCAATTGAGCCACTCAATAGAGTCATGAAGGGTAAAATAGTTGAAAATGAGGAAACTAAAATTGATTTGATGTTTGGGGAAAACCCCAAAAAATTGAATGAAATAAAGTTTGTTTGGTCTATGCGCTACATGACCCATGTGGAGCTCTCACATGACCCATGTGGATCTCTCACGTGTTACCCACATCGGAATATTAACATTAATATTAATACATTTTATTAATATTAACACTAATAATATTATTAACATTAATATTTTAATATTAATATTAACATCAAGATTAATTTTAACATTAACAAACATTAACATTAAAGGCTTCCAAACCTTTAACATAAACTACTATTAATTCAAACGAAACTCGCAAACATAAACTAATAATTCAACATTACTATTATCATGAATAATAAGGTTTACCCCTTTTTTTTATTATATTACTTGTGATGTAAGAAATTATTCTTTTCCCTTCGTATTATATTTTATTTAATTAATTAATATTTAATATGCATCTTTCATATATATGAAATTCACATTTATTATATATATATATATATATATCATCACCTTCAACCTCTTTTCGTAATCATTCTTAGTTTTTTTTAATCATTCCCAGTAAATATTTTAAATATGAATTATGTAGTTATCATGAAATTCACATTTATTTTAAACCAGGGTAGATCCAAATCTTACAAATCTTAGGTTCTATCAAGCGTCGAGATGGATCAAATCTCTCTAGATGCAAACCTCTATAATTTTATTATTATTAATATTTAATATTATTTATGGCCGATATATAATATTTTTTTTTTATTTTTTATTTTGTTAGGAATGAACATTGCATCATTTCCCCACACATGGTTTTAAAACCATATGTAAGGCCCTCCTACAATCATGGGTTGTTTAGGAGGCCTTACATGGTCTTAAAACCATTTGCAAGGCTCTCCTAAACCATGTACAATAAAACCATGGGTTGTTTGGGAGGCCTTGCACATGGTTTAAAAACCATGTGCAAAGCCTCATAAACCCTGTACAATAAAACCATGGTTTGTTTGAGAGGCTTGCACATGGTTTAAAAACCATGTGCAAAGCCTCATAAACCATGTACAATAAAACCATGGGTTGTTTGGAAGGCCTTGCACATGGTTTTAAAACCATGTGCAAAGCCTCATAAACCATGTACAATAAAACCATGGGTTGTTTAGAATGCCTTGCACATGGTTTTAAAACCATGTGCAAGGCCAACATTTTTTTGTGGATAATTCAATTTTGTGTTTTTTTCTTGACCCACATATTTTTTTACGGATAATTAAATTTTTACTTTTTTATTGTTTTGTTAGGTAGGAAGATTACAACATCTCCCCCATATTAGATTGTTTTTGTGGTCGACATTTATTTTGACTTATTATAAAATTTATTTTTTATTAATAAAAATAACATTACTAAAGTGATATTATTTTTTATTTTGTGTTACAAAATCTCTTCCATAATATTCACTATCACTATGACATGTTACAAACGTTACAAGATCTCTCCCATAATATTCACATTATTTTTTGCCGACATGTTACAAACGTACCAATGTTACATCACGTTACAAGATCTTTTCCATAATATTCACGATCACTATTATTTTTTGCCGACATGTTAAAAACGTTACTAATGTTACATCACGTTACAAGATCTCCCCCATACTTGGCTATAGAGGGCCTCTCGACGCAATAATAAAAATATATTTATTTATCTAGCACTTTCAACCTCTTTTCCTATAATCATTCTTAGTTTTTCCGTAATCATGCCTAGTAAATATTTTAAATATGAATTATGCAATTTATATGGTTATTTTAAATATGAATTACCCAATTTATATGGTTATGATTTATTCATGCATTCTATCTTATAAAAATCACATCTATATTATTTCTTAATTATTTATAATTTAAATACCAAATGTATCATAAGTACCATTTGTTTAGTGAGAAACTGGTATGTACTATCATCTTTAAAAGATTGATGGACCATTTGAAGAATAAAGCTTCACTTTGAATGCTCCTTACTTTGCCTTCTAAGTCATCGAATCCACAATCTTCTTCATGGAATCTAGAGTTTATGAAAAACAATATTTTAGGAAAGAATATTTTTCATTTTCAATTCTTTCATGGATGAAAATGCTAATAGATAGAAGCAGAGACACTATTTGTCTTCCTCTAATAGAACCTAGTATTTCCTACCATCTGTAGGATAAGCTGACAAATATAACTGTCTCCCAATATGATTCGGTGATTTGTTTCCTAATATATATAATAGGTACCCATTTTATTGTCTAAAATAAACAATTCAAGCGAAGAAAGGCAGATTCTCCAATTTGAATTTTGTGTGAATGCTAATGCTATAGTCCTTTTAATCATTCCTTTTAAAATATTTTTTAAAATGTTATAATTCCTCGAAAGTTTTTTTTTAATCTAATCAATTTCATTTTGTATAAATATGTTATATAAATTAAGAATTAGATACACTTTAAAAGCCTTCAAGTTTATTATAGCCTAGGATTAGTGTATATCACATCTTGTTTGCAGTATCTGTATCGGTCAAGTTTACTTGATAACATTTACGATAGACTTATAGTGCCAAAAAGGTTTTATTATTAGTGGGAATGAATTTCTTTAATGTTCAAATAATTGATTACTTTTAATGCTTTTTTTTTAAGATCACGCATCCTAAAGGTCCAACAGTGAGACTTTGAACTGAAATGGTTGATGGTATTTTTATTAAGATTCAAACTCAAGAGGATCACAAGATAAAGACAAACTTGAAATAGGAACCCCATAGAGAGGATCAACCTGTGCAATTTATAGGTTGCACTCATTGATTCGATCACTATATCGGAAAAGCTCCTCCATTCCAACCGTCCACTTGAATAAGTTAGCAGAATGAGGCCAGATTGCTATTCATGGCTCTTATTTCTTCAACACCCCTACACTCCAGCATACTCATCCCCATTTTTCATGTATGTATACCCAAATATAAGCCAAACCCAATTACACTCAATTTTGGGCTTGAAACCTTTGCATATGATTTTCATCTCCTCACAACCTTTTCATTGTCCACCCACTAGACTTTCAGATCCTCACAACTTTTTCATTAAACAACAACAACCTAACCAGAGTCGAGTATCAATGCAACAATATAAATGTAGTAGCCAAAAGGTAAAGCCAAGCCCATTGCCCGAGTCTTAGGGAATACCTTGCATACCTTCCAAAATAAAAGCTAAAATAATTTGGACAACTAACAATTGAAACAATCATACAAGTCACGAAGTTCAAACAAGTCACAAAACCTGATGAACTAAGCATAGAACTTCATCAACACATTAAACGTAAAAATGTGTCTACACCAAAACTACCCTCCTCCTATTTATAGCTCTCCCACCACTCAGCTACACCACGCCAACTCCATTCCAATCCCTTCCCGTGCATTCTATGTCTGATCCCTCCTTACGCCGATCTCACATTCCTTCCTCCTCCTCCCACACACACCTCCTATATCCCACCACCCGACGCATCCTCCACCCTTTGTGTTTTCCCTCATCGCCTTCTTCCAGGTGCTCTCCGTGCTTCTTCCACACTTCTACCAACTCCCCAACTCTCCTTTGCGCCCATCTCTCTCGTGTTGCCTCCTGGGAACCGTCCTTGCCCTCCACCTGCATTCTCGACGTGCCCCGCTCTGCCCTGTGCCAAACACCACGTACATTGACCTTTCCAACGCCTCCTTCTCCAGCATCTGAAATTGTCACCATTCCATGCCTCAGAGTTTACACCCAAAATCTCGTTCAATAAAAATTAATCAATTAATCCTCTAAAATTGATGAGACCACCGCCATCAATAATTAATCAACTATTCTTGGGGTCTCTGATCTCAAGATGTCATTAATTAAGTTTTCTCATCAATCCTGTGTAGTTACATCAATTCACTTTGAATTTGCAGTGGCGTTATTTATGATTTTGCAGTGGGTTTATTATCCTTCATTGTCCATGAACATAGTAACTAATTACGTGTATGTATTTTCAACAAATTTATAGGTTTGAAGTAGATTTGTTTAAGAAATTCGCCATGAGTTTGCCTCCAGAGCAATCCCGTCCAAGGGAAATTTCAGTAGGTAGATATGAGTTTGGATGGGGAGCCTCACTAGATGCAACTATAAGTAAAGGACAAAGTCCTCATGTAGGAAAAGTCAGGCCTTGTCATTGCAATCCTTGTGCCCCTCAACCATCTCCAAATGTTATGTAACTACCACTTGGTCTCAATAGTTGTAGAAGGGTAACTATCTCCACTAGAGGATTCAAACCATGGACCCACAATAACAGATTTAGTACACAAGAAAAACCATACAAGTAAAAATAGACCTTGAACAAGTCCAGGTCTGGAGATGGATTTCTCCATCGTAGCAGCAGAACTCCCACCCCGACCCTCGTTTGATCAGTGCAACGTCTTCTCCTCCTCTTGGAATGGCGTGAATGTGGCAGTGTGTCCTCCTCCTCCTGGAATGGCGTGAATGCGATGCTTATGTTCAACAAATGTCACGTGGTGAAATATGATTAGCCGAAAGGACGATAAAAAATGAACCAATTAAAAAAGCCTAAGTAAAAACAAGACCCCAGAGAAAAACACCTTTGACATAAAAATATAGCTAAGACATAAATCATTAATACATGTTAATTTGAAATAAGAACATAAAATTTTAATATAGATATTTGAAAAGACACGAAATATAACTAAACATATAAAATCATCCGTGAGATGTAGAACAGTTGGTGGCAGGGTATGGTTAAGACGCCCCCTAAGCTGAAAGGTCGTCAGTTCTAATCCCGTCGAATACCAAAAAATTCAACCATGTCAAAGGGTTGGTGCGGTCCAGGCCGGGTGCGATCCCTGGGTGATTTTGACAGCTTAGATTTCCCTGGTTCGTGGTTTCTTAGCCAATGACAACCCTACTAATCAGAGGGGTTTCACCGCTTTGCCAATAAAAAAAACTAAACATATAAAATCATTAATACATATTAATATTTTTTAATTATAAGTTTTAATCTTCTTGATATACTAAGTTGTAAAAAAATTCTATTTTCACCAAGCACGGGAACAAATGAATGTTGAAACATTGAAACAAAGAACCCACGTGCCTTTGAAATCATGTCCATAAAAAGATCACATGTTTATAAAATCTAAGAAAACATAAAATTTAATATTTTTCACATTTAATAATTTTTTTAAATGCAAAATACCATAAACTTGCTTTCAATCCAATGGTGATATATAAAAAACTATTAATCATATATGCATTATATCAATTGTGTTGTTATTTTTATGACTTTTCATATTATAGGTGTTGCTTGTCGTAATTTTAATATATTTATATATTTTGAAACTTTTTATGTAATCTTTATTGGGAATATTTTTACATTTAGATAAAGTATATTGATAAAGTCAAACAGTCTTTTTTAACAAGTTGTAATGTTAAATATGAGTATATTTTCATTTTCATTATAGGTTTTAATGTTGCAAACGTGAAGAGAGTCTTTCAAGCCAATGTTTTGCATTACTTTTTTGACATAGATACGATGGATAATGATAAGGATTAAACAATTTTGTTGCATTAAAGAAGTAACGATTTAGAATTCAACCAATGCTTTGATATAATTTCTTATAAGTTGTATGTAAAGAGTGATTTGGAGAGGATTCCTGCAAACTATGCCTTGGCTAGGGAGTTGTTTATCTTGTCTTGTCGGTAATGGGCATGATATCATTTTGGGTATCGACCCTATTGTTGGTACACAAGCTCCTTATACTCTTCCTGTGGAGCTCAGAGAGTACTTAGAGGATATGGATATTGTTACTCTTGCATAAGCTCATAAATCTCAGCCTGGTGCTCAACATTATTGGTTCTCGGCCAAGGACCTGTGCCTTGCAGATGACTAGAAGCTTGCATGGGATGGTTTTACGCGGGGTTTGGAGTTGGGGAGAATAAGGTTACATGCACAGCCTAATACTCTTGTATGGAACCATAACAGGGCCGTGGGCTCTGCATCAGCTAAAATTGTTTATGATTATATTGTTCTTTCCTTACAGCCTCCGGTTGTTAACAGTTTGCATGCTTTGATTTGGTCGGGCACTCTTCCCACTAAAATTAGCTGTTTTATATGGTTGGTGCTGGAAAACAAAATATTAACATGGGATAACCTCCAGAGAAAAGGGTGGATTGGGCCTGGCATCTGTACACTCTGTGGTGCTGGAGAAGATTGTGTTCATCATATATTCTCATCATGCTCTGTTTGGATTGAGGTTATTAGTCATCTCACCGATAAATATCAATTCATACCACCTCAACAGAGTGATAATCTTCACAACTTTTTGAGGAGTTGGACACACAGGTTCTCCAAGTATTCAATTTTCTGCTTCTTCATTTTCTTTGCTATGTGGATCATATGGAAAGCAAGAAATTCTTCCATCTTTGAAGGAAAAAAGCCTACAGTTTTGAACGTTATTTTTCAGATTGACAAGCTACTCCTATTATATCAGCCTCCTTGTAAAAAGACTAAAAAGCCACGAGTTATTGGTTTAGGCCCATCACTTGTCTTTCCCGGTGGTTTTTTTGATGGGGCTTCAGCTAACGGTTTTGGAGGAGTAGGCATCTGTATTTACCTGAATATGACTCATTCGTTCGAGTTTGCTCTGGGGATAGGAACATGCACCAATACAAAAGATGAACTGATTGAACTATGGGCACTTTTGCAAATTGCCCAGGTCATGGGGCTCCCCACATTGAACATCTTCGGGGACTCATCATTCATTATTAACTGGGTTAAAGGTACTGATGCCCTATCACCCCCTGAGCTCAGTCATTGGTGCAAGGATATCAAGAATTTATGCACTAGATTCTCCAACTTGTCCTTCAGTCATATCTATCGTGAACATAATCAACATGTAGACTGTCAATCAAAGGCTGCCATGATTTTGGCTCTAGGTTCTTGTATCTTTTCTGAATTTTTAGAAGGCCTTTTGGTCTTACATGACACTCTTATGCTCTTATGAGCTTGGTGCTGGAGTTTTTACTCCTTTTTTCTTGTATTGCACCCTTTTATTGTTTGGGAGCGGGCACCTTCAGATTGTGGACCTGCACTATTATGTCCACGATAGTGATGGGGTATGAAGGACATGTTTACTTTGTTGTTTTAGACTGGATGTATTTGGTGAATGTTTTTGATGGGCATGTTCCTGGTTCTCCCTTGGGCAGCTTGTTGTATTGAGTATTATTTCACGAGTTTTATATCAGATACTCCCCCATTGCTCCTTTTTATGATTGTAACCCTTTATCAGGGATGGCACATTAGATGCTCTTTGATTCTTTAATGAATAACAAGGACAAGCTTTTTTCCTTCTGAAAAAGAAATAAATATACCTGCTGTACTAGAGTACTACCTTGCAAGATGTGTGGAAAAATACAGTTTAGGTACTCTTTTTTTTTCTTCTATCAATTAACTCAGCAATGTCTCTATTGATTTACCCTAATCTAACTAGTTTCTAACTTTCACAGCATAAATAACTTTTCTTATTTATCCCTAACAACAATAAAATAACAATATACTATAATCATGAAAAACTCTTAAACTTTTCTGATGCAGTAAATAAAATAATAACTAAACTTAAACAAATAGAACCTGTAATATAGATGAGGTGACAATAGCTTAAGGAGGTTTTTCCTGACAACCAACTCCTGGGGAAGAGGTAGACTGCAATTCTCAGGACCCCCGAGCTTGTCTCCTGGTCCTCCTAGTAGAGTCTTGGGTGAGAGATGTAGTCTTGAGATCCTCTGCAACTCCACTGAGTGTTCAACAGTAACTCAGTCTGCTTACAGCAGTATGAACTCAGCTTAGAATAACTCTTACAACAGTATGAACTCAGCTTAGAATAGCTGTACTAGTTTAATCTTCAGCACTTATCTCCTCAAACTTACTTTAGCTAGTCCCCTTCATCGAATTCACATGTGCACTTCATTCCCTCAAAATGTTCACGAATCCAGAATGAGCAGCCTCAGCTGTCTTCAATGGGAAGTTTTATTAGCATGCCTAGGTCTTTTGGGTCAGTTTTTACTTAATGAGCCACCTGCTCCTATTCCACTTTCTTGGGGAATCATGACTACAAAAATAGGGAAGTTGCCACCCACAACAGCTAAAAGTAGTTTGAGGATGTTGCCACTTGTCAATCTACTCTCAACCTAGTCTCCTCCACCAAGTGACTTGTAAACACTCATTTAACAACTTCCCTAAGCTGTTGTCTCATCTTTTATTTATTTATTAATAAAATATTCTGCAATACATTAAATTATCATTGACCCCACTTGGTCATTAATTACAAACTTTAACATAAAATATAACATAATGTTCCTCAAAAACATAAAATTATTTTTGCAAATTGGGACATGTGACATGTCAAGTAGTTGAAAGTTGAAAGACTTGTTACATTGATATTCATTATTTTGAACTTATGGAAGAAAGAAAAAAAAAAAAATCTTAATAACATAAGGTAAAGATTTTTTCAATTCAATATACTAGTTGATGTTTTGATGGAGTTCAATAATCTAAATAAAAAATTACAAAAAAATAATATAGATATCATATCGCTGGAAATATTACTAAATTCTTTTGCAAAAAGTGCATTGCATCTTACTAAATTCTTAAAAAATTCAAAAAATAAATTTCTTAAAAATATTGACAAAAAAAACTATCTATAAACTTGATTAGTTATATATTCCAATCCAAGATAAACAAATGTCACAACCAATAACAACTTACATCAATGGCTCTCTTAAAAATTACATACAACTTATAAAAAATTATATCGAAGCATTGGTTGAATTCTAAACCGTTACTTCTTTAATGCAACAAAATTGTTTAGTCCTTATCATTATCCATCGTATCTCTATGAAAAAAAAAGTAAAACATAACATTGGCTTGAAAGACTCTCTTCACATTTGCAACATTAATACCTATAATGTAAATGAAAATATACTCATATTTAACATTACAACTTGTAAGAAAAGAAAGACTGTTTGACTTTATCAATATACTTTATTTAAATGTAAAAATATTCCCAATAAAAAATACATAAAAAGTTTCAAAATATATAAATATATTAAAATTACGACAAGCAACACCTATAATATGAAAAGTCATAAAAATAACAACACAATTGATATAATTCATATATGATTAATAGTTTTTTATATATCACCATTGGAATGAGAGCAAGATTATGGTATTTTGCATTTAAAAAAATTATTGAATGTGAAAAATATTAAATTTTATGTCTTTTTAGATTTTATAAACATGTGATTTTTTATGGACACGATTTCAAAGGCACGTAGGTTCTTTGTTTCAATGTTTCAACATTCATTTGTCCTCGTGCTTGGTGAAAATAGAATATTTTTACACTTCGTATATCAAGAAGATTAAAACTTTCATACAAATCATTAAAAAATATTAATATGTGTTAATGATTTTATATGTTTAGTTTTTTTTGTTTGTAAAGTGGTGAAACCCCTCTGATTAGTAGGGTTGTCATTGGTTAAGAAACCATGAACCAAGGGTATCTAAGCCGTCAAAATCACCCAGGGATCACACCCGGCCTGGACCACACCAACCCTTTAACATGGTTGGATTTTTTGGTATTCGACGGGATTAGAACCGGCGACCTTTTAGCTTAGGGGGCGTCTTAACCATATTCCGCCACCAACTGTTCTACATCTCGCGGATGATTTTATATGTTTAGTTATATTTCGTGTCTTTTCAAATATCTATATTAAAATTTTATCTTCTTATTTCAAATTAACATGTATTAATGATTTTGTATGCCTTAGATATATTTTTATGCCGTAGGTGTTTTTCTCTGGGGTCTTGTTTTTACTTAGGCTTTTTTAATTGGTTCATTTTGGTCGTCCTTTCGGCTAATCATATTTCGCTTCATGACATTTGTTGAACATAAGCATCGCATTCACGCCATTCCAAGAGGAGGAGGAGACGCTGCCACATTCACACCATTCCAGGAGGAGGAGAAGACGTTGCACTGATCAAACGAGGGTCAGGGTGGGAGTTCTGCTGCTACGATGGAGAAATCCATCTCCAGACTTGGACTTGTTCGAGGTCTATTTTTACTTGTACGGGTTTTCTTGTGTACTAAATCTGTTCTTGTGGGTCCACGGTTTGAATCCTCTAGTGGAGATAGTTACCATTCTACAACTATTGAGACCAAGTGGCAGTTACATAAAATTTGAGATGGTTGAGGGGCACTAGGGTTGCAATGACAAGGCCCGACATTGCCTACACGAGGACTTTGTCCTTTACTTATGGCTGCATCTAGTGAGGCTCCCCATCCAAACTCATATCCACCTGCTGAAATTTCCATCACTCTTTGCATCAGACCAAAACCCTCTCACGAAGCAACAAGCTTCAAACTCTTACTACAACACTAGGTCGTGCGATTTTAAAGCTGCAGAGGAGCTCGTTATGGCTCTTGAAGGCTTGGTTCAATCGAAGAAATTTTTTGACAGTAGACCTGGAGGCCACGAGCTCTTGGCTCGACCACTCCTCAGCCCAGACAAACAAAGCGCATTTTCAGGGTTTGAAGCCAGTTATATGGTGTCCCAAGTCAACGAAAACCCTAAGCTTCTTTCACCAACCACGTTTCCTTCAATGATTTATAAAATATGGGTTTCAAGCTATAGTTGAGAGTCGAGTTTTGAATCCTGCATAATCATTAGGCTTCAGGTCAAAACTTTATAAAAATCATTGCATAATGTTATAATCCTCATTTTGAGTATCTTCACTTAACCTTAGACCTTGTACTTTATGTTAAGTGTTTCTCTATACTAGGGTTTTAGGTATAGTTCATCTATGGCCTTAGTATATATAAGAGTTCCTCATTATAACTAATGTCTACTATTGACAATAGTAGTTTACAAATCGAGGAAGATAAATTAGTTTCATGAAGTTACCTAATCATATGAATCCTGGAGCAATGACTAGTATGATAGTACTTTTTCACAAATTACTTATTGTAATTGAAAGCTCTTATAAAACAAGTTTTGATATACAAGAAGATTAAGTAATAACACATGATTTGTAAGAAATCCAGAACGTAGAGTATTCTTAAAGTTTAAAAAGAACTCAAATAGATATGAATAGTACCATATTCCAATCTCTAAACGACAAAGATGTAGTTATGGATGCAAGTTTGTGTAACATATCTTCTCATTCAAGAATTTGTTAGGCCACTATGCTTTTATTGGCAGATTTAGAACTGTTCTCAATCTATAACTTCTCAAAATGAAATATGAACATATAATTGAAAATACAAGAAGGAAGATTATTGGATCAAGTACTTTGGCGATAAACTTAACTACACATAATCCATTCTTTCACAGTAGAGCTATTACAATCATTTATGCAGTTTGATAACATTAAAATTACCAGCAATACCTTTCACAGGGTCAAGCTGCAAACAAACATGTTAGCTAGCATCTTATCCTATGCTAGTGGAGTATTATTCTCGATCTGGAATTTTACTAAGAAAAATTGCATACCTGTTTAGAACCTGTAAAGAACCATTATTCCACTGCGTTAGCTTTAAGCTAAGTAAGCCCCAATCTCATCTAAGATTTCTTCCCTACTTGACAATAAAAAGTAATAACACAGTTAGCACTAGTTTAAGATGCAGTTCCCTTTCTTGTTTTCTAAAAAAAATATAAACTGTTGTGTATAACTTTCTTAACATAGTACTTTAAGATAAACTAATAAAGTATACAGAACTAAAGAAATATAATGCTCATTGTTGATTTTTACTGTTTGAATAAACCGCTAACAGTTATTGGATAATTGGCAATGACATCCTTAACATTTTATGTTACATGAAATTTTTTAAATTTTTATGATTTTTTGGGTTATTACATGTGGTATCAGAGCACAAGGTTCAGACACTAGGCCTGAACGTGGCTCAACTTGCATAAATAGAACAATAGATTTAAAACATGTATAGTAATTTTTCTTTTTCTTTTGAATTATACTTCCAAATAATTTTTCTGAGTTAACTGCAAGTATGGAAAGGTTGGAAGAATATGTGGATGAGGAGTTCCCCTATACTGAACGAAATATTTTTCAAAGAGAACCTATACAAGAAGAAATAACTAATAATTCTTCTGAATTATTACAAACAGTTAAGGAACTAAGAACAGAGATGGAAACAGTCAAAAAGGAAAATGAGAGAATTCTAAGAGCTCGAGAGGAGTTAAATCAAATTTTAATGAAAAGATTTCAGAATGAGGGAAAAGATAAACGAACCGAGTCTGAATATATGCCTTACCAACATAAAGATAAAAAGACTAAACAATTTAAAATTGAAAGTAGCTCTCATCTTCTGAGGTTTATGGCGATACACATAAAAAGAATTATCAATATACTAGTGATAGTAGCGAAGATAATCATCATACCAGAAAGAGAAAGTTAAAACCTTACGAAGAAATCTCTGGAGAATTCAAGAAAATCAAGCCACCAACCTTTAATGGCGAAACTGAGAAGGGAGAAGAGGCGGACTCATGGCTGTCCGGGATGAAGAAATATTTTCAAATTTATAACTACTCAAATCAACTAAAAGCCAGAATGGCTATGGATAACCTCACTGGGAAAGCAGATATTTGGTGGCAAGACCTAAAAAGAGTAAAAGGCATTACGGAGAAAAACATTAATTGGAGTATGTTTAAGAAATATTTTAAGAATAAATTTTTGTCTGAACAGTACTATGAGGAGCGGGCTAAGGAATTTTATGAATTAAAACTGGGAACCATGAATATGAAAGAACTAAATAGTAAATTTCTGAGTCTGCTCAGGTATGTGCCGTATATTGTTGACGAGAAGCCTAAGGTACAACGGTTTCTCAGTTGTTTACCCTATCATATAAAATACAGAATTCATTATGACAATCTAAAACCTTTAGAAGAAGCAATGAGAAAGACGAATATATGTTATGAACAGAATCACAAAAAAGAAAGTATGACAAACTGGAAGGCAAAAAGAACTAATAATTTTGAACAGAGGAAGAAAGGTTTTGTACCTAACCGAAATTTTAAGAATAATAACACACGAAATTTTCATAGTAAAAATTTCCAAGGGAACAAAAGTAATTCACAGACCAATCCAAATGGTCAAAGAAATAAAGAATCTGTTAATAATCATAGTAACTATACCAAGAATTTTGAACGAAAGGAACCAATAAAGTGCTGGGAATGTAATGGTCCTCATTATGCATCAGTTTGCCCCAATTAGAAGAAGACTGTAAGCAACATACACATGATACATGAGGAGATGACTATCGGTGATCTAGCGAGGACAATGCCCAGGATCAATGCAGCATTGGAGAATAGGCAAGTGGATTATCAAACTTCCATGGTGGAAGTGGAAGGTAAGCTGAATCAAATACCTATTTCTATTTTAATCGATCCAGGGGCTAGTTTAAGCTATATTTCTCCTGATTTAGTAGAAAAGTGTAAGCTATCAGTAAAAAAGTTTGCAAAGTCTTGGTTAGTCCAGCTAGCTACTAGTGCAAAGAGAAAGATAATTAGCTTTGTTAAGAATTGTACAGTAAAAATGAATCAGTTTGAAACCTCTGTTAAGCTTAATATTTTACCTTTAGGTTCTTATGATATGTTAATTGGAATGGATTGGCTAGAACAACATAGGGTAGTCCTGAACTGTTTTGATAAAACCTTTACTTGTGTAAATAACGACGGAGAAACAGTAAATGTAAAATGAATCCCTAGGAAAACAACCATAAGTTAGATTTCTGCTTTGCAGCTTAAGAAAGCTGTTCGGAAGTGCTGTAAAGCCTTTGCTGTAACAGTAATCAATGAAGAAAATACTAATAACAAAGATAAATTAAAACTGGAAGACATTCCGATCCTAAAGGAGTATTCGGATGTATTTTCGGAAGAAATTTCGGGAGTTCCTCCGAAACGGGAGTTAGACTTTACTATTGAGCTGGTACCTGGTGTAGTGCCTAGCTCAAAATCCCCGTACTGGATGAATATACTGGAATTAAATGAACTAAAGTCACAGTTAAAAGAACTAATTGATAAGAATTATATTAGACCCAGTGTGTCTCCCTAGGGAGCACCTATTATTTTTGTTAAGAAGAAGGACGAAACTTTACGACTATGTATAGATTACCGTTAGCTAAATAAAATTACTATCAAAAACAGATATCTGTTACCCCGCATAGATGATCGGTTTGATTAGCTACGTGGAACAGTTGTATTCTTGAAAATTTATTTACGATCTGGTTACCATTAGGTCCGTATCAAAGATGAAGACATCTTTAAAACAACTTTTAGGACCAGGTATAGTCATTACGAGTTTGTTGTCATGCCTTTTGGACTTACTAATGCCCCAACTATTTTTATGGGTATGATTAATAATGTAATGCATAAATATCTTGATAAGTTTGTGGTCATATTCATTGACGACATCTTAATTTCCTCAAGTCTGAAGAAGAACATAAATAACATTTAAAAATTGTCTTATAAGAGTTATGAGAACATCAACTCTATGCAAAATTTAGTAAATGTGAATTCTTTAAGGATAAAATACAGTATCTGGGTCATGTAGTGATTAAAGAAGGAATTTTTGTCGACCCTGAAAAGATAAAGGAAATCGAACAATGGCTAGTCCCAAAAGACGTAACTGACGTACGATCATTCATAGGGATTACTGGCTATTATCAAAGATTTATCGAAGGGTTTTTGAAGGATTGGAAATCCCATAACTTCTTTACAGAAGATAGGGAAGAAATTCGAGTGGAGTCAAAAGAGTGAAGACAGTTTTAAATAGTTAAAAACATTATTAACTACTACACCAATCTTAAGAATTGCTGACCCTAATAAATATTTGATAGTATGTACTGACACATGCAATGACGATTTAGGTGGAGTTTTAACTCAGGAAGGACACGTCATTGCCTATGAGTCTAGGAGCTGAAGATTCATGAGAAAAATTATGCGACCTATGACTTAGAATTGGCTGCTGTCATACATGCCTTAAAAATGTGGCATCATCATTTAATCAGAAGGAATTTTATATTAGTGACAGACAATAAAGGGTTAAAATATATGTTGGATCAACCTAACTTAAATGCTAGGCAAGCTAGATGGCTAGCTTTCCTTAGAAAATGCGATTTTGAAATCCAACATATTAAAGGAAAATAAAATAAGGTTGTTGATGCATTAAACAGAAATGCAAAACTGAATTTTACAGCAGTAATCAACACCTATAAAACATATTTAGAAGAACAACTAGAAGAAGGAATATGACAAGATGAAAATTATCGAAAATTACAAGCAAAGGTAAGAGAAAATTAAATTGAAAGTCTAAGCACATGGTATAATTTAAGTGAAAAAATATTATTATTATATAAATATAGACTATACGCACCTAATGTACCTAAGATTAAGTTGCTTATTTTAAACGAAATTCATAAGACTCCTTATTCAAGGCATCCTGGTTATCAAAAAATTATAACCATGCTAAGAAAGGATTATTTCTGACCAAACATGAAAAATGAATTGGCATAATACATTGCTACGTGCTTTGAATGTCAGCAAGTAAAGACTAAACATCAGCATCCAGCTGGGATACTTTAGCCATTACCTATTCCTAGCTGGAAGTGGGAGATAATTAGCCTTGATTTTATCACAGGACTACCTAGAAATCAAAACTTAAACGACTCAATAATGGTAGTTGTTGATAAATTGAACAAGGCAGCTCATTTTATACTTGTAAAAACTACTTATAAAGCTGGAAATATTGCTGATATTTTCTTAAAACAATTTTTTCGGTTACATGGAATACTGAAAGTAATAATTTCAGACAGAGACCCTAAGTTTAAGGGTAACTTTTGGAAGTCTTTGTTTAAAGGATTAAATATTACATTAAACTTCAATACCTCTTTCCATCCTCAAACAGATGGATAGACTAAAAGAGTAAATCATGTATTGGAGGATCTGCTCAGAATGTATGTAAAGGAACAACCAGGTAAATGGGAAGATTACTTACACCTGGTGGAATTTGCTTACAATAATCACTATCAAGCCTCAACAAGATATAGTCCTTTTGAAATTTTGTATGGTAGGAAGTGCAATACCCCCATCTCATGGAGTAATCCAGTTGACAGGCTAGTATTAGGACCTGAATTATTAAAAGAGACAGATCTAATTGTAAAACGGGTATAAAGTAACTTGAAAGTTGCGCAAGATCGACAAAAAAGTCAAGCAAATATTAAACGAACTCCAAAAAAGTAAAGAGTTCTAAGTAGGTGGACATGTCTTTATTAAGGTGAGACCTAAAAATAGTTCTCTGAGACCATGGATTTGAATAACTTGTAACCATGGTATTAGATGGTTATCTATATGTCTAGTAGTTGAAAGACTTGTTACGTTGATGTTTGCAATTTGCGCTTATGAAAAAAGAAAGAACTATTTTGTGAAAGGTGCAGAGCATCTTAGTAAGTTCTTGGAAGAATGGATTTCTTGAAAATATTGACAGAGGGGGATACCCATATGGCACCCTTGAAAATTGCATACAATTTACAAGAAATTATGTCCAAGCATTGGTTGAGAGCTTCAATTTAAAGATTTCCAGACCTTAATATATTTAATGTAGTGAGATTATTTAGTCCTTGCCATTATCCATTGGCTCAGTATGTGAGAGAAACTAATGCAAAGCATTGAATTTTAACATTTGCAACACAAAACTTGCATTGAAAAATAAAATGTATCATTGTTGGACATTATAGCTTGTAAAAGAGAGTTGTATGAATTTATTCATGTGCTTGATATAGATGGAAAAAAAGAATCCCAATGAAAGATGCATTGAAAGTATTTTTTCAAGCTAAAGATAAACATTTTAGATATCCAAATTTGTTAAAATGAATGGAAAGCAATGCTTGTATATTAGCAAGCATCATTGCATATGAATGAGGTTTCTCTAAACAAAATCTGATTAAAGATATAAAGAGAGCAAGACTGTCGATTGGTGCACTTGATGCAATAATGTGTATATCATTAATAGGTTCTCACATATCAATGATGGATTGGAATGATGGATTGGAAACAAGTTTATGATATTTGGCATAAAGCCTTTATGACATGTGAGAGTTATCAAATTTTATGATTTTTCTAATAGATTTTATATACACATGTTATTTTATTTTTCGATTTTATTGACATATTAACAATTTTTTGTTAAACTATTAAAAATATTGCTACAAGTTAGTTTATGGTATCTATTTTGCGATTTTGGGTATTTATTTTAAGGTATTAACATAGTTCATGCCTTCAATGTTGTGATTTTGGGTACTTGTTTTAAATTTAAAAAATTATAGTTAAAAAAGGAAGTGTATTTGTCCTCTAATTATTTATGCGGGAGTGCAAAATCCACGTGGAAGTGCGGTACATACATTTCTTTCATGGCCTTGTTGGAATACCTGACCTTTGGAAGTTGTGAGAATTTTGTCCAAACTTTTACCATGTCAAAGATCAACACCAATATATCAAGCTAAAGTATGAGGGAATTATCTTAACCCTAAATCTGATTGTAAACATTTATTAGTGCAAAAGCATATTAGGCTAAAGTATGAGGGGATTCTCATAACCCTAAATCTGATTACAAACATGAAATCCACAACAAAACATAAGCATAGTGCAACATTAGCCAAATAATTAGACTAAATTCAAAGACCACGGGTAACAAGAGAGTTATCAAAAATTGGTTTTCGACTTCACACAAACCCACAAACCAATTAGAAAAAAAAAATTGAAATTAGGACCACCGTGTAATTAATAAATGTAAGCAACATGTTTTGACAACATATTGAAGCTTTGGTTTTAGGGTTCAGGCTTCAAATTTGAAGCCTTTAGGGCCCGTCAAGCACCCTTTTACCCGTCATAGAAGACCGAAATTCTTTTTAACATGCGAAATTTTTTTAATTCATGAATAGGCCCGTCAACAATGAAACTGTCAATGGTTTTTTAAAATTTCGCTGGAAGGGCAACAACAAAATATTCCCGTTTAATAGTTTTTTAATTAGTGGGGCTTGTTAGTGCAAGTGGTCACTCTAGTTTTTAGTGGGACTGTGGGACTCGTGACACCCGTCACCCGAAATACATAGTGAATTGGTGATTCATCATTCGTTATTCCGTCACCCATGAATGTGATCACTGCAATCTACGGAATGAGTCGTGACAATCTTTCCATTTCCAATTCCAAGCTTAGAAGTTGGCTCTTGGAGTTGGGCCTTGGCTAAGTTGGTGGCAAGTTGGCAGCCTCGTTAAAATTTATTTGTTACGGATAACTATTAATTAGAATTTACCATTTCGAATGGGATGGAATCCTCCCCCGAGTGACGAGTCCGCTCACAGCTTCCACTGTTTTGGTTTTAAATGTATCCCGTTGTGATATCAATGTAGTGGGTACTGGGTACAATTTCGACGGAATTGGAATCATGGACATTGGACATTGGAATTTGGATGGGATAATGGATTGCAATTTGCATCGGGTTTTCATTTGGCTTTTATTTGATCATGATTCACGGGTTTATTCTTTTGTGACATTTCTCGCTGGAATTGTTGGACTAGAGGAGTTGCAATCTGGTCCATGGAAGGAAATTTGGGTTCAATCTTGCATTTACGACCTGGAGTTCTCCGTTTCATGTGGATGGGAATTGCAGTCTGCGTTTCCAGTGTTGAGAGTTCCTGTTTGGTGGGGTTTCTTGTTTGAATTGTTGAACTAGAGAGGTTGTGTTGTTTTGGCTGGTCAAGGGAGATTGGAGTCCGTTGTTGGAAAATTGCATTTTGGACCTGGGGTTTCGAGTTGCTGGTGCAGGGGAGTTCCAGGTTTGTGTTTTGACATGGCTGTTCGAAGATCAAGGAGTCAGCCGACCCACTGCCCAACCATTTAAATTTGCAGTTGGAAGCTCTAAATGACCCAGAATAAACCAATTTGTAGGGACTCTGGGAGCCTGGGATCACTCGGAATCGAAATAAGTGAAGCAAGAACTGGTGAATGTGATTCGGCTAAGCAGAAAAATGAAGTTACAGGTGTGTACACTATTTTATCCATCTTATTCTGGATTTCATTTTTTTTTAAGGGATTCCCACGACTTCTTTTAAAGTTTATAGATGGATTGGTTAATATGAACTTAGCGGCCGACAGGTAGTTGTCTTGGGCTCTGCACTGTGGTTTCTCCGTGGAGGGTTACAGACTCTGTGTAATCTCAAGTAATGGAGTTTTACTAGGCGTCCTTTTAAATCTATTTTACCAGGTGTGCCTTGCAATTTCATCCCACGCTCCTGAGTCCTGAGTCGTAACCCTTTAAACTTAAGTATGAATGGGGCTGTTCAGGACAGATGCCCGCTCCAACAACTGGAATCTTTGATTGGAAAAGCAGCTATGCCATTGCCATCTGTGGGAATAGTTAGGGACCGGGGTCATCAGTGTTTGATACAGGAACCTTTCTTCGTCATGATGACAATGCTTTTGTTGTTTTTTATTTGACTAAAATGTTGAACTCATGATTATGAGACGATGACACATAACATCACGATTCACATCCCACCACCCGTGCTTTTACAAAACTACTGCAAGTTGCAACAATGGCGAATATAGAAGTTGCCGTCATCTGAACAAATCGACGAACCGTCCTAGGAAAAGCCTTGCCCATGTGCGAGACTAGTGTTTAGAGACTTGAGTTATGGCCATGATCAATAATAGACTACACAAAATGGAAGACGTAAAGGCCGACCCCAAACAATCCATCAAGTTAACCAGCCTGGTGCAGGCTTTAATATGACAGTCGTTGAATCTCAAGCATCAAGCTGGTTAATTTTGGCCCTAAATTAAAATGATATTAATTCGTCAGTCCCAACATTGTTGGTTGTCCTAGTTGTGCTAAATGTCCAACTCTGTCTGTAAGGATAGGGTTTGTTGGCCTAGCTGCATATACGATGAAGAAACCGCCCCAAATGCCTCCATTGAGGCTCGACCTATCGCAATTTAGGGCAAAGGTGCATCAGTGGCATCAACCAGTCACGAATAAGTTACCTACCTTTGGTCAAGGCAACAATACAATCGAATACCATGTATGATGTGAGTTGTGAGTCATGATTTAGAAAGGGTAGCGCTGGAAATGTTAGTTCCTTGTGGGTTTCCAAAATAAAACAAATAAAATATTTACAACTCAAAACCAGGGAGACTAAAGGATACACCGTCCAGCTCAACTAGGTTTGCAAAAACCTATAGACCCTCGTATGTTACCTCTTTCAATACTTGTTGCAGAATATCCACCAAAAACTTCTCATAGTTACTGACAACAACTATTGATTCAATTGGCTTGGGAAAAGTGAAAACCCTCGCTGAATATAGAAGCTGAGGTGAGATGATTCAAGTATGCTCTGCACTGCAACCGTTGAGAAAAAAAAATATAACCCACGCTTTTGATTGAATGATAAATTACTTTTCCATTGTGAATGCAATAGGAAGCTTACCTCCTCGACTCAACCTTGTGCTACATTGGGTATATATTGGTATCCATTAAGAGAGTAGTAGAAAATTGAGAATTGGACTATGAAATCTATTTATGGCAGTGGTAAAAAAATTCATAATGTTTTACCAGGTGTCAGCACCTTAGTTATTAACCCTCTATATTCCTTTATGTTTCTTAAAGACTTACAATAAAGGAAAGGTAAGCAATACTCATTGGAATATTTGGTAATCAAACACCAAAACTCAATAGCGTGTAGAGATACAAGATCCTCCTCATTGGAAGTGTCTTATATTAACTGGATACATGGAATTTTTCATGCTTTAAATGTTTCAAATCTTGGAATGATTGTTGTTGGTTTTGATTTTGTGTTCTGGAGTCTGGACCAATTATCAATAGAGATATAGCATTGTACGTACTGTATAATGATACATGATATTTTTACATTTATTGTAAAGATATTTAGTCAGAAATCGGTAAATGGATTGGAACAAGTTAAAATAGTAGTTACAACGAGAATAGTACAAGAGCAAAATGTTCATAGCCTATTCTATTATCAGTCCTTGTTAAGTAATTAACATGGGCATTGGCCTATCAGAATATAAAATATTTTCTTATTTTTGAACAAAACAAGAGATTTAAGATACCTTGCTATAAGCAATCTGTTGTAACATCTAGTCTGAAGTAATCATAAAGACAAGCCAAGGAAAGCAAAAGTTTGTTCCTACAGGGAATCATACTAACAGTAATTAATTGCAAGTCACAACAAAGCCAATAAGACTTACTGTAACAATCATTCTAAAGTGACCTTTGATTGTAAAAGGTGGAATATGATGGTAATATGTTTAAATGTGTCATGAATTCTGGTTAGGTAGATCTAGGCTTTTCCTGTGGACACTCCATTCATTTAACTTTTTAAGGATTCCAAATTTCCAAGTCATTTCACGATCTTGAAAATGGGCAGAAACTTGGAGATTTACCTAAACCTCTATATAGTAAAATTCCAAGATTCATGATAAAATTCCAAAATTCTTGATAAAACATATATACTCAAAATCTTGTCAAAGTTTTATGTAAAAGTGGTGAACCTTGGTCCCTAATATCTTTTATGTTTGAATCGATAAGATTGATATTATAACCTTAATCAATTCAAAGATGGATATTATAACCTTGATATTATTTCTTTGATCATTGTTTCTGGTTATTTCTTCTCTAGTGATGGCATTGATGGTTGGTGTACCCTCTCTGATAAGGAGTCTTGGCTCAGAGTTCACTACCATTGTATTCCACAAGTTGGCCTCGTCAACTTAGGCGTGTTGGTTTGCTTCGCTATGGCTTTGCATCTCTCAAGTCCCTAACCACTAGTGTTTTTCTTTGTTTATGAGCACCTCTAGAGTTTGGACTTATATTACCTTTCGCTGCCTTTAAACCGTCCCTTAAAAAGAACGAATTAGGAATGCTCAGTATTAAAATCATGGAAAGTCTTGTAGCATGAGAGGGCAAGTTTCAAGTGCCGGATAAAGTAATTGGCCATCTTGCATTCCCTTAGTGAACCATAGTAAGGGTAATAATCTCGAAAGCATTATAAGTGCATAGGGAGTAGACGGATAGGAACTACTCACACAACAAGTAAAGTGTTAATGGAGTACTCATGCAAGCGCTGGAACCACTTAAAGGCAAGGCAACACCAGAGAGAGCTCAAGGTAATCTTTTAGCCATAACATATAGATTATCTTTAAGACCCTAGAAAATAGTAGCAAATTTGACAAGGTGGGATTTCATATCCATAGTCCTATCATATATAGGTAAAAAAATATAATATGACTATATGACATTATGAATCCACCCTTTGGACTTGTATTACCTTTTGTTGCCTTTAAACCATCCTTTAAAATGAATGAATTAGGAATGCACCCTATTAAAATCATGGAAAAGGCCAAAAGTAAGACTACAACCAAATAAATGGAATCCATGTAATTAATTACACAAATTCAATTTCAAACCAAATCCATTTACCAGAAAAGCGATGGATGGAAATCCATAATCAATAGAAATATAGTTAGATAGTAGATCTATTTAATAGAAATCTATTTATGTTAGATAGTGGATTTACCCTTTGCTGCCGAATTTAAATAGTAGATCTTCATCTAGCCTCTGCTTCCGAAGGTTACTACATGATTGACTCAATTAACAATGCTTGCCGAGTGACCTCTAGGTTTGCTACACAGTGACTGAATAAACAATGTTTACTTAGTGACCTTGGAGGTTCCTCTCGGTGAGGTCATTTAGATGTACCCTGTTCGGTGAGGTGATTTAGATACAGTGTTTACTTAGTGATCTTGTAGGTTCTTTTCAGTGAGGTCACATGTGATTTAGATACTAGCTTTCAACTTCTTTCATTATTTTGATAGGTTTTTAGATATTATCTCAGATTTTGGACTTGCTTGACTAGATCACTAAATGTAACAAGTGTACAACATGGATTCATTTCACTGTCCTCTTGTCTTTTTATGCTTAATAAATGAATATTGATTAAGATTTAAATAACCTTTAGTTAAAGAGTGGATAAAGAAATAGGTAAGAAATTTGTTTTTGTTTTTTTCATATCAATTTTTTTATTAATAGTATTTGTTTTGTGCTTATATTAACTCTACCAATCTGGTATGAATAATGGATATACAATTATATATTTTAGGCTTTGTTTAATAGCTAACTATCGTTGGTTGTTCCTATTGATATTCGTAGGCCGCTTTACTTGTGGCTCTGCTAATTTACTTATTTTAATTGAAGCTGTTTATTCAATGTTGTTTACTAGTTTGTGATGGGTTCAGTTATGCCAACAGTCCATATCCAAAGGTCATAATATTTTTTGCTTGTAGGAATTTTTTTTATAATAATTTTCCTTACATGTATGTCTTTTTTTATTGTTTAGTTATGCAAAAATAAAAATCTATTTAATATTTATTTTGGTATTGTTTTTTAAAATGGTTTCAGGTTATAGGATTATAGAGAAATTGTAGATATTCACAGACTTCTATTTATCAACTGCATTTTTGATGGGCTTCTATGAGGATCATGAATGAATTTTTCTGCGATGTAATTTATTGAGAAGCAATGTCTAGAATTGGTCGACCTAAAAAACATGGGAGACAAACAACGCTTGATAATGTATTTAACTTGAGTCGTCATGATGTACATGTTGAAGAAGGTGTTGATTTTGAAAATGAAGAGATTATTGAAGAGGAAGGTCCTCTAGAAAAGAAAGGTAAAGGAGTAGGTACCAAAAGATCATTCACACCTGCATGGAAGTTATTGCACAAATGGGCTTATCCAATAATAGGCACAAATGGTGATGAGCGTATTAAGTGTTTATGGTGTGTTAAATTCAAAGGAGATACACCATTTGCAAGGGAAGGTAGTAGTACAATCCAATTAAGTGGATTAAATGTCCATGCATCATCTGAGGCTCATAAAAGCTCGATTCAACTATTGGAATATGAATCGAGACAACCATGTTTTCCCATCCAAAAGCACATTGAACTTATGTTGGATGTTGAAAAATCCAGAATAATTAGCGCTATGGAAACTAGGTATTTTGTTGCTGTAAGGGATTTACCTTTAGAATTGTACAAAGACTTGTGTGACTTGCACAGGTATAAGGAAACTCCTAATATTCCATTAACTAATGAATATTCTTCATATGTTAATATCACATCTGGTAAAGAGTTTTTAACTGCAGCAAAAGAGGTTTATTGGGAAAAGTTAAAGGAATAAATTTGTTCGAGTCCTTTTTATTCCATTCTAGTTGATGAAAGCACAGATAAAACAATGGAGCAACACTTGATTGTATATATTACATATCTAATGGATGGAGGGAGGGGTTCACGCATGACAAAATTTATTCAACTTCTGAAAATAAAAAAAACAACACTGCACAATCCATGTATGAAGCATTATTGGGGTTATTGTTTGAGATGAAGTCATCAAAACACAAAATGGTGGGTTTTGGGTCAGATGGAGCTTCATCAATGAGAGGAATCCATGAAGGTTTGGCAGCCAAGTTACTTCGCGATGTGCCACATTTGTTATGCATTCACTGTGTAGCACATCGTGAGGCCTTAGCTATAACATATGCTTCAAATTATTTTCCTGAATTTAGTTATATTGATAAACTAGCCAATAAAGTATATTCATGGCTAGGAAAATCTGCAAAGAGGCATGGAGAATTTAAGAGTTTGTTGGACCTATTTCAAATTGACAGGTTGCAAGTACTTCAAATTCATCAAATACGATGGCTTTCTAGGGGGCAGGTTATGAGCAGGCTTGTTAAAATCATGCCAGCATTGTTACAAGAATGGAAACAGGATGATAGAAAGATGTATGAAATGGCAACAATATTCCAAATTCAATTTTGCATCCATTTGCTTGCTGATGTTTTGACTGAACTAAATAAGTTGAGTCAATGATTTCAAGAGGAACACATCGATATAACATCCATTGGCATGCAATTAGATGTCCTCATTGATCTTCTTCGAAGAAGATTCTTGTGAAACATGTTTGGGGCTGGTTCTCAACATGTTTCAAATTTCTTAAAGAAATCAGAAAATGGAAATTTGGATTTTATTGATAATACAGGTGTTTCACATGTCCATTCGTTAAGATTTGAACCTTTACCAAATTCGCTTGGGTTTGGTACTATGGAAGATAGCATTGACTTAGGAAAAGCATTTATCCAAAAGCTGGTTGACTGTCTTAATGATAGGTTTACAGATTTGCCGGTATTTATGCAGCAAAACTTTTTAGTCCCCATTGTTACTTTGAAGAAGAGAATGAAAGAGATTCTGAAACAAGACGATGGTTATTACGTCTATGTGAAAAATTTGATACTGGAAACTCACCTATAATCGATATTGAAAAATGTGAAGGTGAAATGGAAATTTTTGTTGTCACTTTACATCGAGCATATCCAAAGAAAAACATGTTTGGAGCATGGGAGCAATGCAGAGGTGAACCAGAGTGGTGTGAGTCTTTCCCAAATTTGATGAAATTGTGGCAAGTTGTTTTGATTCTTCCAGCAAGCACTACTAGTTGTGAAAGAGAATTCTCCAAGTTGAATCGTATAAAAAATGATGATAGATCAAGACTTTGTTTAGAAACCTTAGACACTTTAATGTTTTTTTCTCTATCAGCACCTAAAGAGTTGCATGAGGTTGATTGGAATGCAATTTATGAAACTTGGACAAAAATGAAGTTGCGACGACCTCTTCCACTAGGATGAGTGAGCTGATGATGATACACTGTTTATAACAATATTGTAACTCCTAACTAGTTCCCCCGGTGGTACCCTCTGTAGGATAGGGCTTTGGTTTGAGCATGCTGGTAGTTGCAGTTTTTAATTTCGATACAAACACGGTGGAGAAAACACCACAAATTCTATGGAAGTGGTAATATTTTATATTTTTAGATTTATTATCATTCTGTCTTTTTGGACAATCACAACTTCTCATAAGACATGAAATGTTTATGCTGCATTTTTACAGCCATGATACCTTCAGTTCCTATGCATATATTGGTGTTGTGTTGGACTCAAATAGACCTTGGTTGCAACTATATATGTTTGGCCTGTTTGACTTGGATATTAACTGTGGATTTTTTTTTGCCTGTGGTTTTTGCTTATGGACGTGTTGGTTGTAATGTATATGTTTTGATACTACTGTATATTTCTTATACAACTGCTATGTTTTGATACTACATCTGTTTTGATATTGTTGTATATGTTTTGATAATGCTGTGTTTTTCGATTGATGTATATTACTTATACAGCTGACCTTGTCGTCATGCTTCATATACTTTATCAATAAAGAGTATATAATTGTTATTTAGGAGAAAAAAAGTATATAGTTGTTCTTTGGGATAAAAAATTTCTGCAATAACACATGTACTGCATCTGTTTTGATATTGTTGTATATGTTTTGATAATGCTTGTTTCTCTATTGATGTATATTTACTTATATAGCTGACCTTGACTTTTCCATATACCCTAGAAGATACCCTAGGCCCCCCAATAGTCTTCCGGGGTTATTGGTCTGGGACCAAGCAGGTTGATTCCATGGCAAAGTCCCTAACATATGGTTAGGTCCCCTATATGTCACTAGGGTATTCTGGTCTTGGACCAAACAGTTTCTTGGACACAATGTCTTAGAAGATCTTACAGGTTGAGACAAAGACTTCCTGGTCTGGGACCAGGTAGATTCTTGGTCTAAGACCCAATCAGTCCCTGCAGGAGCATTCTTGGTTAGTTAACCAGGTGAATCTTGGTCAAGATTCACCTGGTTAACTAACCAAGAATGCTCCTGCAGGGACTGATTGGGTCCCAGACCAAGAATCTTCCTGGTCCCAGACCAGGAAGTATTTGTCTCAACCTGCAAGATCTTCTTGGACATTGTGTCCAGGAAACTGTTTGGTCCCAGACCAGAATACCCTAGTGACATATACCACGATGATGATGTGTGATCTCCTCTCTCCTAATCGGTTATTTCTAGGTTGTTTCTCAAGGGACTGACCACCCCTTGATGATGTCACTAGCACGTAACCCTTATGAGTAGTATTGAGGACCAAAGGATCACATCATCTAGTTTGGATCTTCTCCTTATACATCAATGATAAAAATATATGAAACAATGTACCTTGAGAGAGAGAAAATGTTAAGATTCACCTGGTTAACTAACCAAGAATGCTCCTGCAGGGACTGATTGGGTCCCAGACCAAGAATCTACTTGGTCCCAGACCAGGAAGTCTTTGTCTCAACCTGCAAGATCTTCTTGGACATTGTGTCCAGGAAACTGTTTGGTCCCAGACCAGAATACCCTAGTGACATATACCACGATGATGATGTGTGATCTCCTCTCTCCTAATTGGTTATTTCTAGGTTGTTTCTCAAGGGACTGACCACCCCTTGATGATGTCACTAGCACGTAACCCTTATGAGTAGTATTGAGGACCAAAGGATCACATCATCTAGTTTGGATCTTCTCCTTATACAACGATGATAAAAATATATGAAACAATGTACCTTGAGAGAGATAAAATGTTAAATTCCTTGGTCTTGTTGGTCCTATGGGTAAAAGGGGTTGTTTGTCCACCTTTATTCTACACCTTGGTCTTGTGGGTAATTGGGTTGTCTTAACTTCTGTTGTGGCACCTTTGGTTTACTTTTGTTCCTTTATCTTTTAATTGGTCCTAGCGTCCTTTTTATGTGTACCTTTGGTGTGATGACTTTTATTTTATGGTTTTTATTGTTGGACCATTGGTACCCTATCTTAAGTCAACTTAACTTTATTTTTTGTTTTATTGGTAACTGCCCTAAAAGATAGGGTTGAAGGAGGACCCTTCTAGATTTTCTTTCAAGTTATAAAAGCAAGTCTTATCCTTCATTGTAATAATATAAGTTAGATATTAGCTTTATGTCAAGAAGTATGCTTCTAAGGTTTCACTGCTTCATTCCTCGGTTTTTTCAGATTCAAGTTTAAGGTTGTCCCTTCTTGCTAAACTGTGACATTTTGCAGCTGACATGTGAATCTATCCTGTGATTGTTTTGGGTTGATTCAAAGTTCTTTTTTAAGCAGTTGTTAATATGACATGTGAGCTTCTCTTGGACTATAGCATGGGCCTCATTGTTTTAGGATTGCTAAGTTTGTTTGTGAACAACCTTCATTAGCTGATTCGTGGTCATATCCTCTTTGTTGCTGGCCATGAAGTGTCTTTCCTGTTGACCCGTGATTCCATCCTCTTTGCTACTGGTTGTGAAGTGTCTTCCCTACCGGATGTGACTGTATCCTCTCTGTATTTGGTTGTGAAGTGTCTTCCTTGTTGGGCATGATTGTATCCTTTCTATTGTTGTTGTGAAGTGTCTCTCTTGAGCATGACTGTGTGTCACTGCTGGGTATGAATATGTTTCATGCCTTCTTAAGAACTGTTGCTAAATCCTGATTAAATGATTGAAGTTTCTCTTCATGTTGATTAAGAACTTGAGATCTATATCCTTACTGCTATAACCCTCTTAAGCTCTCTCTCAAGGTACGTCATTTGTTCATCTAGGTGACTTGTCCCTTCGGTGACAAGATTAGAACCTAAAAGTATCTGAGGATAAGGCCGATACAAAACAATTCTAGATAAGTATTGTTACTGTTCTTTAGCGTTGCTATTTCATGTACTTTATTATTGTTTTTATCAGTTGTAACATTGTTACTATACATGGAATTTAAATCATCTCAAGGACCAACTTTAACGCAACGACTAGTGGAGTGTTAAAGTTGAGAGAGATGCAAATTATGTTTGGATTTATTGCAGCAGTATTATTTTGAATCTAGCTTTGTTTAATTTTGTTTATGCATTAAAGTATAGTTTTTATGTCAAAACCTAATATAACCCTAAACTTTAACACATATAAGTTTCATGGGTCAATTGCAAGTAACATATCCTCATTATAATAATCATTCTTTTATGCTTGTACAATGGAGATTTACATCACACATTGCACAATAGTGGTAGAATCTTCCTATTACTTGGAATACAATAGTGGTAGAATATACCTATTAATTGGAATATAACTACTCCGGATGCCCAATATCAGTTGAATAGAAAATGAGCAGGTCATCATATTAACTCATTTCCTTCAGGAGGATTGCAAGTTTGGAATCCATGGGTGCACCCATCAACATATTCACAGGATATTTGGAATCCATTAAATTGTAATAAAGGTATGAAATGGGTCACTTTGTCATTTGGATTTTGTTATAGCATATGGCATATATTTTTGCACACTATTGTTTTCAGATTAATATGACATTTTTTCTTTCTTTCAGGTTAATGGCATCTGCAGTCCAAATGTAAATAAGGTGGTTAATGTATGCCCAATTATTACTATGTTCATCGAGTTGACAATAGATGTAATTGAAGACAGAAAGACCGGGGCATAAAAACCATTGAGTTGTGGAGTGGTTGTTTAACAAGCTCAATTATATGCAAACATATGGTGATCTAGCTCTCGGTATGTCCTTTTTATTTGATTTTTTTTCAAGGTAAGTTTTTGGTTCTATGTACATATGTATCTAAAACAATGTATTCTAGGTTTTAGTTTCAATTTTCAACATATTCACAAGCAGGTTTTGGTTTGAATTTTCATCATATTCACAAGCAGTTTGACATCTATTAAATTCTAATAAAGCTATGAAATATAGCACTTTATCAATTGGAATTTATTTATAGAAAATGAGCAAGTCATCATGTCCACTCATTTCCTTAAGGAGGCTTGCAAGTTTGGTTTCACCCATCAACATATTCACAGGAATTTTGGAATCCATTAAATTGTAATAAACGTATGAAATGGATCACTTTGTCATTCAGATTTTGTTATAGCATATGACATTTCTTTTTGCAGACTATTGTTTTTAGATTAATATGACAATTTCTTATTTTTTTTCTAGGTTAATGGCATCCTCAGTCCAAATGTAAATAAGGTGGTTACTGTATGCCCAATTATTACTATGTTCATCGAGTTGACAATAGATGTAATTGAAGACAGAAAGATCGGTGTAGAAAATCCATTGAGTTGTGGAGTGGTTGTTTAACAAGCTCAATTATGTGCAAACATATGGTGATCATTGTAAGTTTTTTGTTCTACTTACATATGTATCTAAAACAATGTCTTCCAGGTTTTGGTTTTGTGAAGATGAAAAAGGTCTTGAACCTTCCATAAATCATGAGAGGCATTCCATCTGTAGTGAAAATGAAACTTAAAACTAAAATCATAGATTTTACCCATAAAGATACTTTTATTGTACAAGTTTTAAGTTGTTTGTCATTATTTGTTAATTCAAGTTCAATTACATATAAAGTGATTGAGATCCTTGTATATATTTTTTTCTATTTTTGATATTCATTTACATTGTATATAATGAAATTTTTATATATTATCACATTTTCAAATGAAAAAAAAGAATTATTTTTACACTTCAACATTGAAGGGTTTAATCTTTGAGAACCCTTCAAAATGAAATAGGACCCTGCCCTTCAAATTTGATCCTTGTTAGGGTTGATGGTCCACTTTCATTCAATTTTCTATGAATTAAAGAGCATTCTTTAATTGTTCACGAACATAATCATTTTTCACAACTTGGTTAATTAACAATTAATTTCAGAATGGATTGAAAGGATTTATTTAAGATAACTTGAAATTCAACTTTATTCGTAATGAATTAAAAAGCTTAACCTAATAAATATTATATATATTTTATTTTCTAAATTTAGATTTAGTTTCTTTATATTTTGGAAAAAGAAAATATAAAAACACCAAGTTAGAGTAAAAATGTATATATATTTTAATTTTCAAATTTTAATTATATATATATGATAAAACATGAATTAGGATTTATATCTTAGTTTTTAAATTTGCTAAAAGTGTAAGATGTAATAAATTGAGTATATATTTTTGATATCCAAATTAAAACCCATTTGAGGTTTTTTTTACAGAAACGGTTGAAGGTATTTTTATATATAAAAAGAAAAGAGAATTTGAAATTTACAGTAGGTTGGACACAGACTGCTCCCATAGGAAGACCAAATCCATGCCTCTTTGTACTTATTTATCCATTCTTTCATTTTCATCTCCACTTCCTATTCTATGAGTGCTAAAACTTCTTGCAAACTTCCCAAGGAGTAGAATACAAAAGCATAACATTCAGGGAAAGAAGAAGAAAGGTTCACTTATAAAGTAGCCCAGTTTCTCTCATAAACCTGTTGATTACATAACAGGCTACCGCAATCTAAGTCCACTCCCTTATTGGCCATACTATCTGCTTGTTTATTATTTTCTATCAATACATGAAGGAAATTGATGAAGTTTGAACTCATTAACCATACATTTAAGAAGATGTTGGGTCTTATTGACTATTTTCTTTCGATTCCTTGCTATTTTCCTTGCTTCTCCAATAACCATGCATGAGTCGCCGAATACCACCATTTCCTCGATGCCATCATTCCTTGCAAGCTCCAGTCCTTTTATTATTGCTAACCATTCCACCCCATTATTAGTCTTCCTACCGACTCCCCAAGCATACTCTTTCGGATTTATTCCTTCAGGACTGAAGTAGAATCCCCCCACTCCTGCCATCCTCGGATTGCCTTTTGAGGCCCTGTTAAAAAACAATGAGCTACAGCCCAATTTATTCCACCAACCTTTGAACTCTTCCAGATTCATTCTTATTTGCCAAGATTGCTTAATTGATTTTTTTTTTGTTAATTCCATGGCGGATGTGACAAGAGAACTAGAAATTCGGAGGCTCAATCTCTTTCGTCTACTGTCAATGCTTCCTTGCTGGTGTTGTGCATTCCCCTCGTGATAAGAGCTTCAACCCAAAGAGCTTTTGCAGCTGCTGCAACTTTGCCTAGACTATTCTTATCCCCCTCGAAGATCTGCTTATTTCTCGCTGTCCATATCTTCCAACATACATATCTTGGAAGAGCTTCCCAAGCCCTCACAAAGTCTAGTTTATTGCTAACTAATCCTTCCAACAGGAAAATAAACCATCCCAATTAGTTGGAAAAATCAACTCGAAGTGAAAATCCTTGTAAGATTGATGCCAAACCTCCCTAGAAAATTTTCATTCTAAGAACACGTGTTCTATTGATTCCTTTGACTCCTTGCACAGGATGCATCTCAACAGCCCTTCCATTCCTCTTTTCCTTAAATTCTCTGCTGTTAGAATTTTTCTATGGGCTAGGATACAAAAAAACACGTTGATTTTGGGTAACCCATCTTTATTCCATATCTTACCCCACTTCCCGTCTTTGCTGTAATTACTGCCCTCCACGTCCACGTCTCTGTAACCATCCTTCACCATGTAAATTCTTTTTTTGCCCCAGCAACGTTCATCCTTCAATGCGCGGTGGACAGGAGGAGGAAAAATGGTGATAAGGGCATTGAAGTATGAGTTGAGCTGACCAAGATCCATCTTGTGCCAGCCATACCACCTTCCGGTACTCATCCACTCTGATATTTAAAACAACGAGTGTATGTTCAGACTCTCCATACGCTACCTTAGGTCAAGGAATGCATGCGCTAAAATGACAAGAGGGACATAGGAGCAATGATCGTTCCAGATTTTAATGCTTTCGTCGTTGCCTGGTGTCCAAATTAATTTCTCTGTGATTATATGGGTCACGTTTTTACACAGCTCCCAGATTGGTGAGCCTTTCCTGTCCATGTTGATATTGTCAAGACATCTCTTTCTAGTGTCTGTCAGATATTTCTTTTGGATGATTTCCTTACACCAGGCTCCTTCTCCCTTTACAATTCTCCAGAGAATTTTAGGTCCAAGAGCTAAATTCATATTACTTGGATCTCGTTTTCCAGCTTCACCATATATTTTTGGTTTAAATACAGTTTCCGAATCCACGAAGTGGAATTTTTTGAGACTATCTGATTTGCCTCCTTGCCACATAAATTTTTTGATTTCTTTATTAAACTCTTTCATGATTTTCTTTAGAGCTAGTGAGATCGAGCACGAGTAAAGAGGGTAAGCAGAGAGAATAGAATTAATAAGGATGACCTTTCCAGCCTAATTTAGCCACCTTATCCCCATGAATTTATTTTGTTCTTGGTCTTATCAATCATCCCCTTCCAGTCAGCAACCCTTTTCTTCCCTTTGAAAATTGGGATCCCAAGGTAGTTGAAGGAGTTCCAAGTTGCAATTCCTTCAAAGCCAAGTGTCCTTGCTATATTTTCCAGCGTTCTCTGAGGGCAGTTCCAGCCATAAACCTTGTATTTTATTGAGTTTATTTTACCATCAATGGCTTTAAGAAAAGTGGGCAGAACTGAGTTGAATCTTCCGACAATAATGACATATGCTCCTCCTAGAAAAATTGTATCATAAACAAAATGTGCATGATTGGAAGCTCTCACGCCTTTGGTTATCTTCATACCTTTCATATCTCCAGACTCCTGCAAAAGCTGTAGCTTTCTGCTCAAAGCTTCAGCCACCAAGAGGTAGAGGAAAGGGGACATCGGGTAGCCTTGTTAGAGCCCCCTGGATGCCTAAAAGAATTTAGTGGGTCTACAATTTACTAATGGTGCTATCCACGACCTTCTTATACAAGCTTTTACCCAATTTACAAATCTTTTGGAAAATCGAAACTTAGAAATGATTTCAAAAAGGAAAAAGTGATTTACCCTATCAAATGAATTTTCCATGTTGAGTTTGATGGCCATACCTTGTTGCTTCCTTTCCACGCTAGAGTGTATTGCTTATTGAATGATAATGATGTTATCCAGGATCTGACACCCTACTACGAAACCTCCTTGCGAATCTGACATGAGGCAACCCATGATGCTTTTCATTCTTGTAGCTAAGATTTTTGACAGGATTTTGTAAGAAGTGTTACATAATGAGATTGGTCTGAATCTGTCAAGTGTTGAAGGACTCTTTTATTTTGAAATCAAATCCAGGAAGGAATATTTTGTCCCCCCCCCCGATCTTGTCTTTTTTCCTTGTCCAGTTTAGCATTTTTGTCAGATCTTCTTTTATTATCTCCCAGGCTGCTTTGTAAAATTTAATAGTGAAGCCATCTGGCCCCGATGCTTTATCAGCATGGAGTGACCATATTGCGTTTTTTATCTCATATTCCATAATGGGTTTTTCCAACTCCCTGTTTTCTTCATCTTTAATGATCGATGGTATGCCATTGAGTAGATCCAATTGTGCTTTCGGATCTATATCACCCGTGTCTGTATATAGTTCTTGGAAATGGCTGTGGGAATGCTCCTTAAGATATTCCTGCTCGGTTATCGTGTTTCCATTATTATCCTTCAATTACTTTATGGAATTGTAGCTTTGTTGGATCTTTTCTTGCTTGTGAAAGTACTCAGTATTGCTGTCTCCACCCTTGAGCCATGGCCGCCTGGATTTTATTCTAAATACCTCCTCTATATGTCTTGTTGCCTTTAGTATTCTAATGTTTAGCTCTTTCTCCTGCATCAAATGCTCTGAAGACACCTCTTCCACTTCCATGAAGATTTGCATAGCTTCTAGTTCCCTTTGAAGGCTGTTTTTTTGCTTATTTGGGTCCTCAAAGCCATCCTTCACCCATTTCTTTAAATTTGCTCTCACTGTTCTTAGTTTTGATTCCCAGATGTAACTAGGGGACCCAAATTGTTAGAGGTTTCACTCCCTTTGATTTAAATCCATTATTTTAGCATCATGCAGATAGATCGGATTAAATCTGAATGGTATGGGCCCTAGATTGGTTGGAGGGGATAAGATCAGAGCTAATGGTTTATGGTATGACACTGCTGAAGGTAGAGCAATAGAGGTAGGGATGAGATATTTTTGGAAGAAGGTGGAGCTTACTAGAAATATGTCCAACCTTGCCGCTATGTGCTCTATTCCAATTCTTTTGTTACTCCAAGTGTACTTCTTGTTCCTTAAATGGATGTTGAGCAGATCCAGATATTCCATCAAGTCCTCCATCTCCTCGCCAAAAGGATCCTTGACCTTTGATCCTCCTATCTTCTCACTTTGTGCCTTAGTGGTATTGAATTCCCCGACGATGATGAGATCTTTCCCGCGCAGCTCTTCCTTTAGATTGTTGAGATCTTCCTAGAATGTTATCTTCTCCCTGTAGTGAGTTGGCCCGTATACATTACAGATGTATACTGGGATTAGGTCCTCCTTATCCTGAATTTCTGTCAAAATGCAGTGATGGCTTTCCCTATTAGATTTAACCAAGAATTTACTTGAGATAATGGTGGCTATTCCCCCAGACACTCCTTTGGAGCTAATGGCTTTGCCTTTGCTGTTTTTCTAGAAGTGACATGAAAGTGCCATAGCCTCCACGTATGGAATTTTTGTCTCTTGGAGCAGCAGTATGTCTGGCCTCTTAGATTTGATTATCTCCTTTATTGCTTCTACTTTTCTTATGCCTCTCAGACCCCTGCAGTTCCAAGAGACACTTTTCAACATTTCTTTACTGATTGTGATCCTGCTTGGGATCAGTCGTCTGTTCTTGCTCCTCCTAGATTTTTGGTGTTTTGGAGGAGCTTTTTTTCCTCGATACTTCTCTGCCTTCTTAGTTGCATCTCTCTTTCTGCTTCTTACTCTCTTAGATATCTTTGCGACTTCCTTCCTCTTGTGGTTGGCTGTGAAGCCACTTCTTGTGTTTCTTGAGATCCTTGTGAGGGTGACCGCTCCGGAGAGTATCCTTGAGGCGTGACTCTACTGTTTTTTACCATCTCTGCCCAGGTTCCCCCTGGTGGTGTGGACCCTTCCAGGGACTTATCGCTCCTTTCATTTTTGGGAGACTTAGGAGGGATTCTCATGGTTTCTTGCTCTTCTTCTTCTTCAATTTCAACTATTATTGTTTCAGAAGGTGGGATTTCACCTTCTTCCATAAGCAATGCCTCGAATTGATTATTGTTCGGGGCATTTTCTGCTTCTTTGGGATTCTCATTGCTTGTCTTTTGTTGCGCTTTATTTGCTACTGGAGGATATTTTCTTCCCTTTTTTTATTGTTGTCATCCTTTGTCTTGATTTTTTTCCAAGATTTATTGAACCACCTTTGGGCAATTTTTGACGAATTGTTCGTACTCATGGAACTTCTTACACTTGAACGGTAGCTTCTCATAATCCACCTTTTGCATGTGTTCGCAATCATCCATGTGTAAATTTACTACCTCTGGCAGTCCTTTCTCCAAATCTACTTCAATGTAGATCCTTGCACAAGAAAACAAAGATCCCTTTGCTTCCGCTTTGTTGATGTAATTAACAAGAGAGTTCCCTATAGCTTGTAGTGTTTCGTCATTCCAACAATGCAGGGGCAGGTGTAGGAGACAGACCCAAAACGGGACCGGCGATGGCACATCCTTTTCTGGATTAAAAGAGAGGCTCCATTGGTTTAGATATAAACCACGAGGACCCATGAAATAGGGACCACTCCTGAATATAAGATCTTTGTCGGCTTTGCTTTCAAACAAAAAGGAAAAGAATCCCTTTCCGCAGAAGCAACGTTGCAGCCCCCCATAAATCAGGGGCATCCAATTCTTATTTATTTAGACCTCCATAGTCTTTGGTAAAGGCCAAATCCTCATGAACTGGCCTATCAGTACTTTATTACTAAGAGCAAGAGATTTTAGTCTTGAAGCTGTCGATGTGATCTGGATCCTAGGGGCGACAACTCGCTTCACAAAATTCGCATCACTGGAGGATTTCAGGACGGGAAAGGATGGGGGTGAAGTAGTGGCCACCAAATTTCTGAAAGCTTCATCTAAGAGTCTTCGTCGCTGCTCTAGGATCAGATCCAGAGGTGGATCCATTCCTACTACTTCCTTGTCAAATCCCGAAGTCGAATTAGTTGCATGCTATAGATCTGATCAACACCACGCAGAAGAAGCCCTGCATGCACAATCAGAGATGACACAAAGGAGCAATCTCAGGCTCAGCATGTGGATGGGCTGATCTGGTTCAGAGCAGCTACAGAGGTGGTATCTGAACTGGTTCAGAGCAAATTCATATGAGGGCTACGATCTGGATTAGATCCTACAAAAATGCCAGACCGTGATTGCAGAGCCGTACGGATTAAAACCCATTTGAGGTTATTATACATAAACTTTTAAATTTTATTTATTTAACAAGAAAATAAAGATGTAATCTATAAAAGATCACATTTTGAAGAATGAAATAAAAATGACATGGTTTAATAAGCTGCACATGAAGGCATATCCAAATCTTAAAGAATTTTAATTAAGGATAAGACATTTCATAATGTTCTAGATTACAATTTCATAAGAATTAGAGAAAAACCTATAGAATTATGTTGTTAGAGGTTTCAACATGTAATAACATTTCCACACAATAGTTTTGAAATCACACCAATATAAAAAATGACACGGTTTAATAAGTTGTACATGATGGCATATCCAATTCTTAAACAATCTTAATCAAGGGTAAGACATTTCATAATGTTATAGATTAAAATTTCATAAGAAATAGAGAAAAACCTATAGAATTATTTTGGTATAGGTTTCAACATGTAATGAAGTTTCCACGCATTTGTTTTGAAAGCACGTTGATATAACTTGGCCATAATGTTTATTTGGCATGTCCAAGTTAGGAGATTCAAATGGAATTTTGAACAAAAGACTGTAAAAGTTATAGCCTCAAAATCATATTAAAATTGATTTAGACAACATGTAAGTGTGTAAACTCAAAGAACACAAAAACATCTATGGACAACTTATATCTAAATTTATCTAGAATGTATGGATTTTGCATTGATTGATATTACTTGATATGTTGATTATACATTGTGTCACCATATATATTATTAGGTATTTGGGTAGCTTAGGCGTATCTCCTTGTGCTAGATATCATACCACCTTGATCATCCACTAGTAAACCATGTGACCCTATGTTTACCATTAAGATTTTAAAAGAATAAGACAATGGGACAAGAGGACATCCCTTAAGCTGTCATTAGCTAATGAGACAATATGAACTCCCATAACACTAAAAAAATATCATGGATGTTCCATTGGAATAATTCATCACCTCGATCTCTTACTGAAAATATAAATTGACACACATGGAGCAAGTGGTTGAGCAAAGACAGATATATGCATAGTTGAACAACAAATCTAGCGAGAAGAGAGCGACTAAGGAAGAACAATCAGTGTCGGGAAATATATGTTTGGAAAGGGTTTGAAGGGAATAATCTTCACATCTCATAAATAAGGCAATTTGTTGAAGAGGGACCACAACAGTTAAAACAAAATCCCCAGATTCGTGGAGAGAGACCTCACTAGTGCTAGAGGGTTGTTTTCTTAAGTTTGGAATATAAGACCTAGGTGAAGGTGAAAAAATGCTAGATATGAGTAGAACAAGCTTGGATCGAAGTTCAACCAAGAAATATCAAAATAAATGTATAAATTCTCAAGGCTCCATGTGAATAATTTCACTTGAAGCTAACAAACCCTAATAGATATGGTTTGGTATCAACTCTAAGGTTTACTCTCCTCTCCTATGAATCATAAGGATAAATTATAATATTTGTTCCATTCATTTATCCTAGTGAAACCCGCAAGCCCACAATACATTATTATAACACATTTTGTGGTAAGAGAGCTACACTTTATCATCAACTCTCACTTTGAATTTGATCTTGTGGTGATTTTCAACACTGTGTGTTACTAAGCAATGCAGGTCCATTGAGATTCAGTCTCTTGGGAATCAAATAATCAACATTGCAAGCCATAACCAACCCCACACTACACTGCTTCGAGGTCTACTTTATCCGGTGTAATAGGATTAGTTCCAATGATTATATGTACATCTTTGTAATGTTGAATACTTAAAATTAGTCACAAGAACATGTTTGAAGTGATACAAGTGGAATAATTTTGTGAACTATTACTTTGCAATGTATCACAATAGATAGATTGGGAAATGTTATTTAATTCTAGTTTTGTGATGGATATTATATCCACATAAGTAAATGAGGGTGAGGTTATTGCTTAGGTGCTCGATTTGAAAGAGAACATTTGAAGTATTTGTTAATATGAAATTGAATTATACAAAAACTCCAAGCAAAATAAACACCAATTGAGTGAGCCTAATGCAAAATTGAGCTGGACTAGAAATATATGTAAATTTAGAATAAAAAATAGTGTTAAAGTTATCGCAAAAAACATTATAATAAAATTGAATTAGAGAATATGTAAGTGTATAAAGTGAAATAACATGAGATAAGTAGGGAAATATTATATCTAAATTGCTTTAGAATGTATGGCTCTAACATTTAATAATATTACTTGATTTGTTGATTACACTTTAGGTTGTGCACCATGTAGATTATTAGGAATTTAAGTATCTTAGCATGTCTTCTTGCTATAAATATTGAATCACCTTAATCATCCACCAGTAAACCATATGACCATGGGTTGACTTTTAAGATTTTACAAGCATGAGACAATGGTACAAGAGGACATCCCTTAAAGACTCATAAGTTAATGAGACTCATAAGACTAATAAATTATTGTGGGTATCCCATTGGAATATTTAAGTACATCAAACTCTTATTGAAAATTTAAAGTGACATGGATCAAGTGGTTGAGAAAAGATAGAGATCTAAAGAGATGAGTAGTGGGTCTAATGATAGAAGAGAGAGATTAAGAAAGAACAAATGGTGCTAAGAAAAAATAAGTTTGGAAAAGGTTGGAAAGGCACCATCTTCATGTCTTGTGAAAATGAACAAGTCCATAAAGAAGATGAATTGTTGAACATTGACCACAACATTTAAACTCATAGGGCCCTAGATTAATGGAAAGAGACCACACCACTACAACAGTTTCACATTCTTTGATTTGGAGTATAAGAGTTGGGTGAGGGTAAAAGAAATGTTAGATATGAGTAGATAAGGCTTGGAGTGATGATTAAACAAGAAATAAAAAACTAAATTTATGAAATCTCAATGATCCATAAGGCTAATTTCAAATGAAACCAATAAGCCATAATATATAGGGTTTGGTATCACTTCTAAGATTTATACTCTACTTTCCTATCCTTTTACTCTAAAGGATAAAGTATATATTTGTGCCATCCATTTCTCCCAGTGAAAAGAGAAGAAAATTATTATAACACATTTTCTGCTAAGAGAGCTACATAATATAAACTTTATAAATTCTCACTTTAAATCTAATATTTTGAGGTGATTTTCAACATCTATTGAAAAGCAATGTTGGTCCAATGAGATTTAGTCTCATGGGAATCAAACAATGAGCATTACAAGTCACAATTAATCCAACACCATGTTGCTTGGTGTTCTACTTTATTTAGTGTAACATGAGAAATTCTTGTGATTACAGGTATGCCAATGCAATGATGAAATCTTAAAATTAGTTATGAAAAATGTTTTTAAGTGATAGAATTCGAATAGTTTTGTGGATGGTCAATTTTCCATGTATCACAATATATATAATTGGCAACATTTCAATAGTAAATAGATGACTCACTTATGATTGCGTCAAGAGGCACTTTTTATAGCCAAGTATGAGGAAGAAGTGTAATTTTGTGCTCAAAGTGGAGTTGACAAGTGCGACTTCAATAAAATAATAGAATATTGAGTAAACAAAAAATTTACAATGTTGACATTAACATAAACTTTAAAACCCAAAACCAATGATATAGGTATTCCAATTATTTAAAACCTATGTAGATTTAATTTATTTGTTAAATAAGGTTTTTGAGTAAATATGTCAGTTCAAAAACCATTAAATTTCTTTACTTTGTTTGGTTGCAATTTTAAAGGATAATGTGGAAAGGTAAAATTTATTATAATAAAATACTAACGTAGATCCTTCTTAACTCCATATTATCATATGCCAAGAGGGATGAAATTCCTCGAAGTGCAAACCTTTTCTCAAGTTTTTGCACTCCGAAAATGATTTGCACTTGGAAGGATTTGATCGCTTTCATTTCATGATTATAGTTAGAGATTTTTTGTGCTAGTTTTTATTTATGATTTAAATGTAACAATTCTCTTTAAATCAAAGATAAATTATCACATCATGTCTTAAACCAATGATAAACAAAAATATGAATTTAAAACACTAAAAAAAGTTATTTATTTATTTTTATTTTTTAAGGTTGATTTTAAAAAAACCTTTAATTTGTTTTATAAAATTAAAGGATAACAATTTACTACATAGAAACTATTAAACATATTACATTTTTAAGACAATTGTTTTAAATGATAACCATCCCATTAAAACTATTAAACATATATTATATTTTTAAAGAGCATTGTTTTAATTAGGAGTATTATTAAATTTCTATAATAATAATATTATCATTAATATTATAATATTTTTTAATTATTATTATTATTATTATTATTATTTTTTTTTTTTTTGAAAATTTGTATGGTTCACTATTTGGTATTAGTTTGATATTTATAAGCTTGTATGGTTCAATAATTAATTTTAGATGGATATTTATAAGGTTTTGTGTTTTTTATTAAACTTTATCTTTTTTTAACATGAAAAAACTTGTCATAATTCACTTGTTAATAAAGAGTAAATACACTTTCACTTGTGTTATCTATCCAAATACTTTTATATTTTGTGTCATTAACTTATGTCTTAACATTTGAGGAAGACTAGCTTAGTCAATCAAAAGCAATTTTGGGTCTTACTTAACGATCAATTTAAACTTTATTTTATAAGTTTATTTTATTAGTTAGTTCATTTGAACCAAGAAAACATTTTTTTATTAAATTTTATTTGTAGGAGGGTCAAAATTATTTCAACTTCGAAATTATTTTATTGAAAATGATAAACCTATTTTTTTTTTTACTCAAGTCAATTATTTTTCAAGTAGGGGAAAACCTTGTTCCATGTTATTCATTTGAATCAAAGCGAACATAGAAACATTTCATAATTTTAGTATCTTCATAACATAGATACGTCTATCAACTAATAAGACTATCTGATGGAGACTAACAAAACATGGTTACCCCCTCTCCATCAAGAGTATATAATGTTCTGGCTAAAACTACCTCCAAAAAACACACTATATCTCTCAATTTAATGCATTAATAAATAAAAAAGATTCTAAATTGTTGATATTTTTAATTCATGTTGGAAACTTGATCCAAACTCGACAGTGTTAAAGTTGTAAGGTTGATCACATGCATCCTCACTTTTGCATGAACTATTCCTCCTCCAAACAAGAAATTCTGGAATTTTAAACGCTTCAACTCCTTGATTCATGTACTGGAATTAGTTTGTCTCTTGAAGCAACTCGGTTTGTCCCTTGTTGAAGACCTTAATGGATGCTTGGAAATGGTTGATTCTCGAATCACAATTAGCAATTGTACATTCCCTACCAATCTCCTCGAAACTTTCAATATCTTTGAATATATTTAGATAATCATTGATTGCACAATAGGTTTTAAAAATTGTCCAATTGCTCTTTCTAATGCATGTAGATACAATTGCAATTGTAGAAGTACTTTTCTCATTTGTACTCTTGGCCATATGTATTCTAGAGGCATAAATAATGGAATAAAGCATGCTTAACATCTTAATCTTCTTCGTATTCTTTTCAACATGGAATTCTAACTCAAAAAGACATCACATATTTGAGTCAAATAACATCTAAACCATGGTAAATTAACAAAAAGTTTGGATGCAAACAAGAATACAAATGGAAATAATTAGTATTGATCTGGATCTTGAGGGTTGAGACCCAAAAGGTTTGAATGCCGAAAGAGGAGGAGATTAAAGCTGCAAAACTGTTAACAATTGATCCATATAGTAACATAGAGAAACATAGAATAAATAGACCACATGGAGGGGTGTAGCTAAAATAGGGTTCTTTGAGCCTCACCTCTCAAACTATACTAAGAAAAGCACTGAGAACCAATAACCCAATAACTCAATAGAATAAGAGCAATGTAGGATGCAAAAAATCCTTGAATGCTTTATAGAGAAGGCATAGAGTTTTTTTTATAACATTATTACAATGTTCCTTGGGGACATACCATGGGACAAAACCATTGGTTATCAAATACCATGGATGGGTACACCATGGATGGGTGAGGTACGATGTAACTTGAAGCCATACCATGGAACAAAACCATGGGTTGTCAAATACCATGGATGGGAGAGGGTGGACTCTCCATTTAATGCTTTTATGATGAATGGTAGAGGGTGGTCTCTCCATTTAACGCTTTTATGACTTATACATACGAATTTAGAGCATATGACCCCTAAAATTCGGATAATTCTTCTGCCTTAGAAAATGATGGTCCCCATAATTTCATGCTATAAAGAGACCAATGATTACAATGTGCCAGTTTCCAATGAAGAGAAAGGTTTTGTGAGGTTAACCCATAACCATGGGTTTTGTGTGGTTGACCCGTAACCATGACCATGACTGTGGGTTTTGTGTGGTTGAATCCTAACCATAGGTTTTGTGTGGCTAACCCATAGCCGTGGGTTTTGTGTGGTTGATCGCTAACCATGATTACAATACATAATCGTGGATTTTGTCTCGTTGACCCATAACCATAACTGTGGGTTTTGTTTAGTTGACCCTTAACTATGGGTTTTGTGTGGTTGACCTGTAACCGTGATTACATAACCATAGATTTTATGTGGTTGACCCATAACCATGGTTTTTGTGTGGCTAAACCATAACCATGATTACAATAGGATTTAATAAAAGTCCAAAAATTGAAAAAATCGTTTGGTGCAATTGATGTCTTGTTGCAATTCCATTGATATCTTTTGATGCAGACGATGAAATTGAATTCCGTTGAAGGCCCATTTTATATCTCGAAAAGAAATTTCCATCCATATAACATATTCTCTCTGTGGTGGCCCAAGGAATGAGAAAATGTTTGTTGAAGCTCAGGGGACGCACACACATTGTTTTTGTAGACATGTGTTGCTTCAATCATGATATCTCTCAAACCCGAAATCCGAATGAAAAATCAAGAAATACCCATTTTAGCTAATGGAAGAACCTTTATAATGAGATATGTTAGAGCCTTTGATACGTTATTTGAAGTTCATGTTACTTGTTTAAATTTTCTGTACATGAGGCCACATTGTGTACAAACATGTGCTGCTTCAAACAAGCGTATCTCACAAACTAGGAAGATAAATGAAAAACCGTGAAATACCTATTTAGATGACGGTTGTTTTTCTTCAAATGAGCTATGGAATACCCTTTGAAACATATTTTAGAGGTCACAACATCTATCTAAAGTTTTTAGAAGTGGGTCGTCCTCCATAGATTGATGAAAGTAGGTTTCCAAGGGTTTGTAGAGCAACATAGACTGTTGTAGAGATCATGGAATCTCCATATGAAACATATAAACCAACTTATGGAACAACAAATAGACTCTGAGAGTGCCAAAAGGAGGTTGGAAATTCCTAATGATCTTTGAATCCAATATATTCTTAAACCCTCATTCCCATGGAATGGTTACCTGCTCTGATACCACTGATCTGGATCTTGGGGCTTGAGACCCAAGAGGTTTGAATGCTGAAAGAGGAGGAGATTAAAGCTGCAAAATTTTTAACAATTAATCCATATAGTAAAATGGAGAAACATAGAGTAAATAGACCACATGGAGGGGTGAAGCTCAAAGATGGTTCTTTGAGCCTCACTTGTCAAACTATACTAAGAAAAGTACTCATAACCCAATAACTCAATAGAATAAGAGAAATGTAGGATGCCAAAAATCCTTGAATGCTTTATTGAGAAGGCATAGAGCCCTTTTATAACATTATTACAATGTGCCTTGGGGCCATACCATGGGTTATCAAATACCATGGATGGGAGAGGTACAATGTGCCTTGAAGCCATACCATGGAACAAAACTATGGGTTGTAAAATACCATGGATGGGAGAGGGTGGCCTCTCCATTTAATGATTTAATGATGAATGGGAGAGGGTGACCTCTCCATTTAATGCTTTTATGCCTTATACATATGAATTTAGACCATATGCCCCTTGAAATTCAGATCAAGTATAGATATGGAATCTAGAATAATTTAATGTCTCGATCTAATGGATTTTAAGAGGATTTATAACGTCCCCTTCACTCAACCCGACCAATGGAAGGGACGTTAATTGAATTCGATATTCTAAATTTCACCCCATAGCCATGTTAGGAATTCATAACAATCAAAATACGTGTGTAGATGCATAATAAAAATACACAATGGAAATAAACTCCATCCACACACACAAGACATGCATTTACAAGCATAATTACTATAAGCAATCAAATAAAATAACGTAGATACAAATACAATAGTATACTTATATTTAAACAAAGAATATCTGAGCAACTTGCTATGTAAGAGCGTTTTTCCACCAAATCGTATGAAATCTATCCAACATATACTATTTCTGCTGAAAGGCCACCCCCAAACCGGGCTATGCGACTACTAGGGTTAAAAAGCACCTACATGATTCTCTATCTAATCCCACAACTCTTTCTACTCTCTATGCTTACCCAAATGCTCTTCCAGATCTCTATATAGATCTCACTCATCCAATGGAGCCATGGCTCTCATTCCAATTTCCCCACATAGCACAAGGAAGGAATTCCCCTTTACCGATCCACATCCCTTAGGTAATCCAACCCTTACATTGATTACCAATGTGCGCAATAAGATTCCAATATGTTGTATGATGTTGTAGAACCTCTTGTAGCATAAATTATGGCTTCTCAAGCATTAGTGAGTAGAAAAACTCAATGGTTAAGGGTTTCTAGATTTCCCAACCTTTATGCTCATCTATAACCATCTATTTTCCCTTCAAATCTACATCTATGTCTCTTAATTCGAATATTTGGGTTAAAAACATGTTGGTAATGATCATGAACAACCATAGAAAGCTCTACATACTGTATTAATTTGCATGAGAGAATGATAGAATGAGTGTTGACTCTTAAGGGATTTGAGATGATGGTGAAAATACAACTGACATAACTTTTGACAATAAAATAAAAAGGACTTCTTACAACTAACATAACTGTCACAAAATTTGATTCAACCCCGTGTATCAATAGTTACATGAAGTTATTTTTCCTACCAATCTTCCACATGCATTCAATGATTGGATTTGACAGTCAAAAGAGGGTAATTGGCTCATTTAAAGCACATGGCAACAATTATATTATTTCTAAGGTCGACACTTGGAAGCAAAGGATTTAGTGTCCCATAGGCCCCCCCTTTCCTCTTCCTCCTCTGGTGGAATCATAGCCCCTCTAGTGCTTTTTAAACAACCGATTTGTACCATTTTATTATTTTCCAACATAATATTTACATATATTTGAATTGGCATGATAAACCAATTGTTGAATTTTATAACTGAGGAGTACAATTTTGAGATCTTGATAATTATGTCCTAATGAATATCATCCCACTTTTATCATTTCATAATTACATACTGTCACTTGTAGTGGAAATAAAACAAGGATCATTGAAAGATAACCATGCACAAGAGACACAAGAGTTTTTATCCTAGGAAACCCAATAGGGAGAAAATCCAACAACTTTTCTTAAGAAGATATTTCCAATAATAAGAGTACAACAATTATAACATGAATAATCCAAACATCACTAGCTACATCAAGCAAACCCAATCACAATCATAGTCTCAGAGTAAGAGTGAACTTCAAGAGAATAGAAAACCCAAGAGATAAAGATAACAGTCTTCAAAATGTTGTTGCTTCTTTAATCTTCACTTTCCCTACTTGTCTTGTGCGCACCAATTGATTTCAACCTTGAATGTTTTGTAGGTGTGTTCAAATGAGGCATTGTAGTACTTTATTTATACACATTATATCACCCTAATTTAACTTAGGGCCAAATTGACTTTCTTGTTTGGGTTGACTTACTAGTTTGACCACTTCACAGTTTATTCATTTGTTAACCATTTATTATTGGAATTTTTGCCTTTCTTAAGAAAATTTCTTCACGATGATGATATTATTATTCTCGATGTGTTCCCATATATTAATTTATAAAGTCTTAATGTTGAATAGACCCACTAATAAGTCCCATACACTTCTTATATCTTGTCAATTCAACAATAGCCCTCTATCATAGAATATATTACTTCGAGCCTCATTCATAATGAATGTCTCCCTGGTGTTGCATACTAGAGAAAACATCAATACTCCCTCTCAGCAAGGTAGACATTATACATCATTCCAAGCATAACACTTGGTGAGAATGTTTGTATATAGAGTCACATACTCCCATCCAAATCATATACCATGCCAGCACCTCGAGCCTTCTTCACTTAGCTATGGTCTAAGTAAGGCTACGTGAGGGCCATTCACCACTAACTATGTGCACATTGTAATTTAACATGAGTGAATGTATCATTATCCACTATCCAAATCACATGGTCCTGTGGTAGTCGACTATCCAAGCCTTGTAGTACTCCACTAACCAAAACACATGGTCCCATGGTAGTCCACTGGCCAAATCCATGACCCTGTGGTACTACACTGAAACATGGGATATTTCCCATGGTAGAATTTTGCCTAAGTGTTTTAGAGCCATCCATTACTAGCCAAATCATATGGTCCTGTGGTACTCCACTAACCAATACATGGCCATTTACTGTGAATGGAAGTCACTCATTGTTGCACTTCCATAGGATTGTTCCTAAATATCATATCCCCATGAGTGGAATACATTAAAGGATGCTCATATGTATGTTTGGTCCATTCACCACTACCATAGACTCATGAGTGAATGTCTGCACCATACTAACTCATTTGTATGTCTAGGCCATTCACCACTAGCATAGACCCATGAGTGAATGTCTTCCCCATACGGCTCATCCATCTCTCATGACTATCTATCACTCATCTGTAGAGCCATCAACACTATATCTAAGCCATTAATCTCTAGCCATATGACTTAGACTCCGAGGGTGAATGTCTTGCCAATGCCCACTCATATGCAGATATATATACTGAAGCTTTACCATCTCTTGGATGATGTGATATTTGATCTTCAAATCAAAGTCCTATAACACTAGCTGCAATATACTCTACTTCTTCTATATTGAGTTCCAAAGAAGCCTACTTCCCACTAATCCAGGATATTATAATTGATTTAAGATAAAGAAACACCCAAAGATGCTCTTTATGTCCACTACACTCCACCCAATCATAATATGTATATCTCCACAACTTCACTTCATGACCCGAGACATCTCTCAGGCCATATCCAACTGTACCACATAGGTACCTTATCCCATGCTTTGCCGCAACCCAATGGAAGAGTCTCGTCTCAACCATAAACTGGCTCAAGGTACTCACTGTAAACAAACATCTCATCAAGGATCTAATCAACTGCATATATATCACCAAATATGAATATGAAGTGGAATCACTTAGATTCTCTAGATCTACACATCATAGGTATAACCATGGATTTGCAGTTCATCGTTCCGAATCTCCTAGAATCTCAAGTTCGTACTCCCTTAGACTAAGGAAGATCCTGGGCACTTCCTTCACCATCAAAAACTTGTGCTATAGCTACTCCCTTTGTGCGAGAGCACTCTACTCCCTCTACACCTAAGTATCCTTCTCCCTTTGCATCTTGACACTCTACATCTGAGTATCCTGCATTCTCTGTGTTTGAGTATCCTATACTGAAGAAACCTACTTCCTTCTGCATTGTTGATCCTTGTGTATTCATATATGTCATCTCCTCACATGCACATTTATTCCTACATAGAGCTGTAATGTTGATTTGACCATACTCTAAGAAGTTTCAGACACTTCCTAGATCCTATTTCAAATTCAACATTAGATTAGACTCTGTCTATTTCACAAGGATATGAGATCCCCTATCAAATAAACAAGTCAACTCACTCTAATCAGTATAGATCACTCCATTACAATGCACTCTCACATAGAATTAGCAATGTGACTTCTATCATTATTCACTCTTAGTAAATAAACATGACTAATCAAGGCTAAGCATCTCGAGCCTCATACACACTTAGTCAATACACATGACTAATCAGGGATATGATCTTCGTCCTCTTCTTCCTCGACATATGGGTGTATACTAGACAACCAAAGATTATGTCTAGCTTCACTACTGCAAGTGTCTCTCAAGAGTCTTCTTCCCCAATATCCAGTGAGGACACTTTGTTTGAGCATAATTGTCATTATGGATGCATCTTCCCATAAGAACATGGGTAGAACTTGATCACATATCATCGTCTTTCACAATATTTACAATGGACCTATATAACATAAATTTCCACAATGGTTAACCAACACTAATTTAAGCAGTTATGTTATTTATTAATAAAATAACAATTCAATTTGAATAAATAACACTTATTGAAAAAAACGTTAAATACTTATATTTGATTGTTTTGTTGAATCCCTCTTGATCTCTACCTCCTTGTAGAAATCACTAAACTCCTCAAACACTTTGATCTACTTCTTAGTCAAGTCATGAAATCCTGGAACTTGTTGAAGTCTTCAGCTTAGGTCTTCATGACTTCTGGAGCGAATTGTACACAATACAAGAAGACATCCAAGGATTCCATTATAATCAATTTAAATGTATCTGAATGCACTAGGTCCAAGATCCCCTTTGGACCTATTATCACTACATGTAATATTTCCTTTGGTATTCTTGTCAAGTATAAAGATTCTGCAAAACATTTTCATGTTGAAGCTTTGGAGTACTTAGAAGTAATATTTTCGAAGTTTATCTATAGTCTTCATCAAATCTGTCTTCTTCTTGTTTTCTTATGAGGTGGAAGTTCTTCAACATCTGTATTTTCCTTTCTTTTATTTTGAGGACACTTACGAGCAAAGTAACTAAACGAATGGCAATTGCAACATTTGACCTTTGAAATATATTTCACACTATCCAACCTATCTTTTTCTTCTAATATTAAACACCATCTTGATAGAGGATGAAATTTGACTTAGAAACCCTAACAGGAAGTAGGTCAAAACTGAACTTCATCAAAAGTGAAAAACTTACTCCACAAATAAATGCACCCTACTTTTTCAGACTTGTTTTTTTTGCTATATATTTGGACATGGTTTTTCGGACCATATTTTTTTGGGCTTCTTTTTTGGACCCTAAATTTTCGGGCCTACTTGTTTGAACCCTAATTTTCTAGGCATTTTTTCAGACCCTAATTTTTGGGCCTATTTTTTTTGGGGCCCTACTTTTTTGGACCCTACTTTTTCAAACATCCACAGATAAATGCACCCTACTATGGAAAGTTCTAGAACAATAATTTCAAGTCCAATATGTGGTCATAAGTGTTCAAACTTGGAAGCCCTAGTTTCCAGATTAGGGCATAAACAATCACAAACAACCACTTCTTTCAGTACTACTTTGATATCATGTTGAATTTTATAACTTAGTTGTACAATTTTTATATTTTGATAATTATGTCCTAACGATTATCGTCCCACTTTTACCATTGCATAATTACAAACTGAAAATTTCAACATTCACTTGCATTAGAAATAAACCAATGATCACTGAAAGATAACCATGCACAAGAGACAATAGTTTTTATCCTGGGAAACCCAATAGGGATAAAACTCAACAAATTTTCTTAAGAAGATCTTTCCAATAATAAGATTAAAACAATAATAACATAAATAACCCTATTTCCCAAGGGCATGCCGAATATCACCTGCTACATAGAGCGAACCTAGTCACGGTCATAGTCACAGAGTAAGATCAATCTTCAAGAGAATAGAAAACCCAAGAGAGAAAGATAAGAGTCTTAAAAATGCCACTTCTTCAATCTTTACTTGCCCTACTTGTATTGTGTGCACCAATTGATTTCATCCTTGAATGTGTTGTGGGTGTGTTCAAATGAGGCATTGGAGTACTTTATTTATACACATTATATCGCCCTAATTTCACCTAGGGGCTGACTTGACTTTCTTATTAGGGTTGACTTACTAGTTTAACCACTTCATTGTTTATTCATTTGTTGACCATTTATTATTGTAATTTTTGTCTTTATTAAGAAAATCTCTTCATGATGATGATGTTATTCTTCTTCCCATATGCCCATCTATTCATTCATAGATTCCTAATGTTGAATAGATCCACTAAGAATTCCCATACACTTATTAGATCTTGTCAATTCAACAATATTCCTCTATCATATAATAGATTACTTCGATCCCCATTCATAATTAATGTATTCGCAATGCTGCATACCAGAGAAAACATCAACACTCCCTCTCGGCAAGGGAGACATTCTACATCATTCCAAACATCACACTTTGTGAGAATGTCCATATCTAGAGTCACAAACTCCCAGCCAAATCATAGACTGTGCCAACACCTTGATCCTTCTTCACTTAGCCATAGTCTAAGTAATGTTGCACAAGGGCTATCCATCACTAACCATGTGTACATGGTCATTTCCCATGAGTGAATGTATCATTCTCCACTAACTAAATCACACGGTCCATTGGTATTCTACTAGCCAAGCCTCATAGTACTCCACTAACTAGAACAAATAGCCTTATGGTAGTTCATTAGCCAAATGCATGACCCTGTGTTATTCCATTGATGCATGGTCCATTTACAATGGTAGAACGTCTGCTTCGATTTTGTAGAGCTATCCATCACTGTCCAAATCGCATGCTCCTATGGTATTCCAACAACTAAATCAAATGTCCCCATGTTACTCCACTAACCATCACATGGCCATTTTCGTGAATGGAAGTTACCCATTGTTTCATATTTACATCATTTACATAATTCTCATTAAATACATTCTAGGTAAAAACAAGGGGTATTACATGATTTCTTAAAACAAACATATTTGGGTCCTTTGATTGGGCCAAAAGATGGAATCATATAGAATATAAGACACTTGGTATTAATTTTACATTACAATATGGAAATTGTTTATCCAATTAAATATACTTGTGCCTCTTCATAGTTTTGGAACCAGTCTTCCCCACGTAGTTGTATCGATAAGGGTGGAGAACACACAAACCTAGAAATAAAACACAATTATGGTATATTGCTCTATGTTTGTGGCAAACATGTTTTTTTTAATGTTGGGAAGCTAAATCCATAGATTAATATAGAAATATGGGTAAATAAACGATGTGTGAGTGCATGGATTACATATGTTATCACTCTCCATTCCATCTAGCATGCACCGAGGTAAGACATGATCATTAAAGATGTTGGCCCCGAAACTGCATAACCAACCTCCCTCACTATTGAGCGTTTGTGCCCAGTTTGTGACACCCCAGTTTTGACCCCATTCACATTAAAAATGTATATGATGTAAATATTGTATTTAATCATGGTGTGGAGCTAAAGGCAAAACCCCCACTGTTAACACTCCAGGAAACTCTTCTAGGTTGTAGCTCGAAGATGCCTCGTAACTTAACTATTCTTTCAATGGTTCACTTAATGATCGATATATAATTGGATCAATATGAATAACTCACTCACTGATTTCCTCACTCAAGACAACTTAAAAATATCCAGGTAGGAAAAGGCTTTCAAAAGCTATTAATCATATAGTTTTGCTGAATCAAATGGGTGGAGAAAAACTAACTATATTAACTAGAACATACATATAAAAAACAATATATATGATGGGTCAATAGAACTAGAAACAATTACTTATGATCCTAGTTTACTGATATGAAAGTGATATGACAGTCACCCGCTTTTAAAAGTAAACATAGACAAGAGAACCTCTGCTCATAAGTACAGAAAGAAAGAAGATAATGGTCTGAAAACAACAATGCAAGAAGCTTGTATTTCTAAATATATTCAAAAGAGGTCTTTCTACAAAAAGATTGTATTAGAGTATTCAAAGTCGAACCCTTTTACAATGATTCTTCAATAATATTAAATAATCTTTACAAATCAGTTTCAAGATCCTAAAATTATGGATCTGATAACCTCTTTTCCTATCTCAAATCCTAATTTGTGAGGTGGTTGGAAAATGCAGAAATTTCTGTAAATATGTTGCTCAGAGATTGACCTATATCTCTCAAATAAAAACATATTTTGGAAAACTAAGAGAGGTTTTTGTATATTGGTTTGATATGAGCAAAATTGTCTCTCAGTTATTTGAGATTCATTTTCATTTTCCCGACATTTGTATTTCAAAAACATGTGTCAAACAGGGAAATTCTGATATCCAAAACTTAGGGCTCAGATATGGATTCGATTATCCCATTCTGTGACACCTGTAGAAAAAATGAGAGAGGTTATTGTTCTTTAACATGTTAGGCACAAAATTGTTTGACCGTTTCTTAAAATGATCCTCCAGTCGCTCAGAATCATCATTTGAAAATGATGACTCAGCACAGTAGAAACGCCATATTTATGAAAACGAAGCCTCATGTTTCAGGGGAATTTTGACTTCCTTCCCAAGCTCCAAATGAATATTTTAAAGTACCATTGGAAATATTAGGATGTCTAGTTGTCAATCGACTATTTAAGCATGTAAAACGGCCTCTTCACGGCTGAAAAAAATGAGTTTTCCCAAGACATGTTGACCGTTTCCAAGCTTCTGTGCTTTCGATGGCTAAAATAGCCCCGAATTTTGAGTTTTAACTACCGAAAGCTCTGCTTTCGGTGGCTAATGAACAGTTGAAATGTCCGCATAAGCCACCGAAACCTGAGTTTTGAATTTTTTGAAGGAAAAAACAAATCAAATGTTTTTCAAACTTTATTACATACGTAAAGCTCTAAAAAATGAGCCTTAAAAAATTTAGAAATGTATTTTTAAATGATTTCCTATCACCTAAAATAAACAAACTTGACTAATTTATTTAAGGAGATAACACCCACCATCAATTTAGCGTTTTATGTTTTGGCATTTCAAATCGATGTCGATGGTATCTTGTGCTAGCAGACACATTATAATTTTGGACATCATGTAAATATGAAATTTAATTAAATTCCCACAACCAACTATTTCAATGCAACATTAAAGAGATGGGGCATGATTTCCTAAGGATAAGGGGTGGGGACGTGACAATGTGGTATCAGAGCTCATGTTGCAGCATTGGGCCTCAATGGGCCATGAAGAGAAGTTGACAGAGGTTGGATTACACCTTGGTCAGTAGGAGACAGATTTTTCAAGTGTTGTAAATTTTTACATATCGGCTCCATTGGCCGAGTTATGTCGATACATTGTCGGCTGAACTGGCTGAGTTGATCCAATGGAATGTTGAGCTGATGAGACGAAGAGAAAAAGAAAACTCTTCAAAAAAATTCTAAGTGATTGAAAGATCGGTTAACTTGGTGAGTTTTGCCGATACATTAGTTGAGTTCGGTAAGTTTTGCCTATACACATCGGGAGAACTTGCCAGGTTAAGCCGATGACAGGGAAAAAAGGAAGGAAAAAAAATTCAGAAAATTTTCTAAGCATGGACATGTCGAAAAAACTTTGAGAGTTTTTCTGATGCATGTCGGATGAACTCAGTGAGTTTTGCCGATGCGTATAGGGCAAAAAAGGCGAGCTCCGTCAATGTGCGTTGAGCGAAAAAGTTGAGTTTTGTCGATGCCGAGGAAAGAAATAAAATTTTCTCAAATTTTTTCTAAGTGTCACAAATTCCCATATCGCCAAGAAAATATGAGTTTTTCCGATACATGTTGGGTGAATTCAGTAAGTTTTTCCGATACATCGAAAAAGTTTAATGAGTTTTTCGATCGGCAAGAAAATGTGATTTTTGTCAATATGTCGGATGAACTCGGCAATTTCTGCCGACATGTCAGAAGGAAGCAATGAGTTTTTTCGATTGGAAGGAAATGATGAGTTTTTTCGATGCATCGAAACGAAAAAGGAGAGTTGAGCTGACATGTCGGAAAACTTTGGTGAGTTTGCCAATCGGGTGGAAAAGCTGAGTTTCTCCAAAACAGAGAATTTTAGCAGGTTTGCAGTGGGATTGCAGGGGCTAGAAAGATGGAAAAATGGCAGCCTGTTTATGCGCCAGATTGCCCCCTTGACCCCCGTCGTCCCCCTGAGACAATCGCTCTTTGTGAAAGGAAAAATTCTATGATTTGACAAAGTTGCCAATATGAGATTTTTCCAATTACAGGTAAGTAATGTATGATTCATGTGAATGTTATGCAGCTAAAAATTATGTTCATTAACACATTTTGCAGAATCATGGTCACCCTCAAGGGCAGCATTCCAGAGAGTGCAGTTCGGTAAAGTTGGTTTTGGCTCAACCATGAGAACCTACCACATGTATGATGATGCACAGAACCCAAATGAGTACGAGGAAGATGCTATGGGGGAAAAAAATTGTGTGGGAAATGCTGAGACATAGTCTAATGGGAGAAGATTTCAAGATACTCCCCAGATTCTGTAGCCACCATGAGAAGCCTAAGGATGGAGATGCAAAGTTACAGGGAAGATAATGAAAGATTGGTCAAGGCTCAGGAGGAGCTGAATGCAGCCATGCTGCAGAGTTTGACAGGCATTCAAAGGCGGATGAACTCTGGGGACCGGACAGTAATACCAAAAGGAACTAAAAGCACTGCTAGAAGAATAAAGAGATATCCTAGTGGGTCATCTAAATCTGAAGGATCCGTTGCTGGTTCAAGTTATTCTTCTCACAAGAATAAGAAAAAGAGGCGCTACCAAAACCATTCACGAGATGAATTTAAGAAGGCAAGGCCACCTACCTTCAATGGTGAGATAAAGAATGGTCAAGAAGTTGAAGCTTGGCTTCTTGGGATGAGAAAATATTTCCAAGTCCAAGACTACTCTAGAAATATGAAGGCTAGGGTAGCCATCTTCAATTTGACTGGAAGAGCATCCATATGGTGGGATCACTTTAGGAAATTAAAGAAGATCAATGAAAGGAATATTGTGTGGAAGCAGTTCCATAAGAATTTCAAGCAAAAGTACCTTTCCGATAGGTACTATGACAATAAGATTAAAGAGTTCCATGAGCTGAGATTGAGACAACAGACCATGAAAGAGTATGCAAACAAGTTCTTGGAGCTGTTGAGGTATGTCAGGTACATCAAAGATGAAAAAGTGACAATCCAGTGTTTTCTGAGTGGATTACCTCAGTCTTACAAATACATAATTAAGTTTTATGAACCTAGAACTCTGGAAGAAGCAATAAGGAAAGCTAAGTATTTCTATGAACGAAGCAACGAAAAACCTGATTATCATAAGACATGGAAGGAAAAAAAGAATGAGAAGTATGACCAAAGGAATAAAGGTTTCAAACCTTCTAACTTCAGGAATTAGCAGAAGCAACCATTCTAAGTTGAGAAGTAGCCAGCCAGAGTGGTGGGAGAAAATCCCAGAGAACCACAACAGAATAGAGAACCACTCCAATGTTGGAAATTTGGAGGACCCCACATGTGCAGGAATTGTCCACTTGAGAATGAGAATGCAAGGCCAGCTTACAACATTCAAGAAGCAGAAACAGTGAGTCAAGTAGCAAGGGTCATCCCTAGGATTTATTTAGCACTGGAGGACCGCCAGGAATATCACTAGTCAATTGTGGTTGAAGTTGCATGTAAGATTGTTGAGCAATCTGTTTCTATTTTGATTGAGCCTGGTTCTACTCATAATTACATTACTCCTAGAGTAGTGGAGATTTGTGCTTTTAAGAAAGTAAAGCATAGCAAATCTTGGTTAGTTCAGCTAGCCACTGGAACTAAGAGAAAGGCTAGTGAAGTGGTAGAGAAATGTCCATTGGTTATGAATGTGTTAGCCACTTGTGTAGATATGAATGTTCTGTCACTTGGTTCATATGATGTTCTCATTGGAATGGATTGGTTAGAAGCTCACAGAGTAAATATTGACTGTTATAATAAGACTTTTAAATGCATGGATGAAGAAGGGAACCCAAGAGTTGTAAGAGGCATTCCAAAGGTGATTTTTGTGAGGAATATTTTAGCAATGCAGTTGAAGAATTTTTGTAGGAAAGGTTGCCAGTTGTATGCAGTTCATATTTTGGAGGCAACAGAGAATGAAACTCCTAGGTTGGAGGAATTTCATGTGTTGCAGGAATTCAGGGATGTGTTTCCTGATGAGAGTCCAAGGCCTCCTCCAAAGAGAGACATTGATTTCACAATTGAACTTATGATAGGAGAAGCACCGGTGTCTAAGAGACCCTACATAATGAGTACACCAGAAATGCTAGAGATGAAGATACAACTGCAAGGGTTGTTGGAAATGAAGTACATCAAGTCGAGTGTGTCTCCTTGGGGAGCACTAGTTCTGTTTGTGAATAAGAAATATGGTACACTCAAGTTGTGTACTGATTATAGACAGCTGAACAACGTCACTGTGAAGAATAGATACCCATTTCCTAGGATCGACGACCTCTTTGATCAAATGAGAGGAGCAAAGGTATTTTCCAAGATTGACTTGAGGTCTGGTTACCATCAGGTGAGAATCAAGGAAGAAGACATTCATAGGACAACCTTCAGAACAAGGTATGGAAATTATGAGTTTGTAGTGGTACCATTTGGTCTCACAAATGCACCAACTACATTATGTGCCTTATGAATAGTGTCTTCAGTAGGTATTTGGACAAGTTTGTTCTTGTTTTTCTGGATGACATTCTTATTTATTCTAAGAATGAGGAAGAGCATGAAGAACATCTGAGATTGACATTGCAATTGCTTAGGGAGAATAAGTTGTATGCAAAGTTGAGAAAGTGCGACTTCTATAAAGATAGGGTTCATTATTTGGGTCAAATTATCTCAGATGAGGGAATATGTATAGACCATGAGAAGATTGAGGCCATTATGAATTGGCCTACTCCAAGAAATGTGACAGATGTGAGATCTTCTATAGGACTTGTAGGATACTACAGGAGATTCATTGAAGGATTATCCAAGGTTGCACATCTAGTCACTTCTTTGCAAAAGAAGGGAATAAAGTTTGAATGGACACTGAGGTGTCAAGAAAGCTTCCAGTAGTTGAAGAATATTCTCACAAGTGCACCAATCTTGAAGATTGCAAACCTAGAAAAATATTTTGTGGTGTGTACTGATGCATGCAATCAAGGGCTTGGAGGAGTCCTTATACAAGACAACCATGTGATATGTTATGAGTCAAGAAAGTTGAAGGAGTAGGAGAATAACTATGCCACTCATGATATAGAACGTGCATCTATAGTACATTCTCTCAATATGTGGAGGCATTACTTGATGGGCAGAAGATTTGAGCTAAGGACAGACCATTGTGGTCTGAAGTACTTGTTTGATAAGCCAACGTTAAATGCTAGGAAAGCTAGATGGCTGGAGTTTTTATGTGAGTTTTATTTTGAAATCAAACACATAAAAGGAAAAGAGAATAAGGTAGCTGATGCACTCAACAGGAGGGTGCAGGAAATGCATGTGGTATCTCTTAGTATTTTCTATTCATATTTGAGACAACATATTGTTAGTCATACTACTGGAGATGAATTGTATGAGCAGGTAAAAGACAAATTGCAGCAGCAAAGTCTTGAGAAGAGGTATGAGGTATACGAATTGGAAGAAGATGGACTTCTCACTTATAAGAACAGAATCTATATTCCAAAGGTAGCAGATTTGAGGAGAGTTGTTATGAATGAGATCCATCAAGCTCCATATTCAGGTCACCTAGGATATCTAAAGACAATTGCTACCGCCAGAAAGCAGTATTTTTGGCCGGGAATGAAAAAGGACATGGCTGAATATATTTCAAGGTGCATGAAATGTCAGCAGGTGAAAGTTGAGCATCAACACCTAGCATGTTTGTTGCAGCCCTTGCCAGTTCCAAAATGGAAGTGGGAATTTATTTCCATGGATTTTATTACAGGATAGTCAATGACTTGGAGACAACATGATTCCATCATGGTTGTGGTGGACAAGTTGACAAAGGAAACACATTTCATACCGATTAAGTCCACACATAAGACTGATGACATTGCAAAAATATTCATGAAGGATATTTTCAAATTGCATGGATTTCCTAAGGCAATAGTCTCTGACAGAGATTCCAAGTTCACTTCCAATTTTTGGAAGGGGTTGTTTGCAGATTTGGGTACAAAGATAAACTTCAGCACTTGCTACCATCCTCAGACTGATGGGAAAACAGAGAGAGTGAATCAAGTTCTTGAAGACATGGTTCACATGTATGTGATGGACAAACCAACCAAGTATGAATATTATTTACACTTGGTAGAGTTTGCTTATAACAATGGAAAACAAGCATCCTTGGGGATGAATCCATATGAAGCGTATGGAAGAAGGTGTAGGATACTAGTGACATGGGATAATCCAATGAACAAGATTGTGATTGGTCCATAATTGCTCAAGGAAATGGAGCAAGAGGTCGTAAAGATAAGGCAGAATCTAAAAGTAGCTTAGGACAAACAGAAAGCTCTGTTGATAAGCATAGAGTGCACCAAGAGTTCAGTTTTGGGGATCATGTTTACCTCTGAGTGAGGGAAAGGAAGAGTTCCTTGAAGCTTGGAATTTGTGCCAAGCTATCGCCTAGATACTGTGGGTCGTTTGAAGTGCTTGAAAGAATAGGGCTAGTTGCATATAGACTTGCATTTCCTGCTAGCACTAGAGCTCATCATGTTTTTCATGTTTCTTTTCTTAAGAAATATGTACATGATCCTAACCATGTGATAAATTGGGATGTGATTTAGGTGGAACCCGAGGGAGAGTTCCAAATCGAGCCAATGTGCATCCTCGACAGGAATGTCACAATGCTCCGGAAACAAGCCATAGGGAAGGTAAAGGTGCAATGGGAGCACTACGGTTCTGAAGAGGCTACCATTAGAGGAAATTTGGGGTCTAAAATGGGCCTTATAATAAAAGGAGCCAATAATAAATTTTTATGATTTGGAATTCAAGAACCAATAGAATTTCAATAAAATGAGTCAACCATAATGGTTGACTTGACATATTTTTCAGATTAAAAACTACTTTTTTTGTTCGTATTTTCAACATATCTCCCTGTATTTTTACTCAAATTTCGAGTGGGAAGGATCGTTGGATGCAGAATTAAATTCCGCTTCCAACGAGTACCCACAGTGCATACTTTTGACGGACCCCACTACCCCAAAAACAAGAAATACCTGGAAAAAAATTGTTTTTCCAGGTATTTCTTGTTTTTGGGGCAGCGGGGTCCATCAAAAGTATGCAGTGTGGGTACTCGTTGGAAGCGGAATTTAATTCTTCATCCAACAAGGCATACCACTCAAAATTTGAGTAAAAACACAGGGAGATATGTTGAAAATACAAACAAAAAAGTAGTCTTTTTCTTTCTTCCTCCAAAATTAATAAATATTATTTTATTATTTTAACTATTATTTTATTATTTTCCTTAGGAGGCCCATTTTAGACCTCAAATTTCCTATAATGATGGGAGTTGGAGAATGCCATGCGATTCACACATCCATTTTTTATCAAATCTGCGGAGCACTGAGGGTGGTGTCAGTGTAGCATTTTTGTTCAATTTTGTAAAGCATTGAGGAGAGTGTTGTTGAAGGGCGAGGGGAATGTAACACCCCGGTTTTGACCTCGTTGGCATTAAAAATGTATATGATGTAAATATTGTATTTAATCGTGGTGTGGAGCTAAAGGCAAAAGCCCCACCATCGATTTAGTGTTTTATGTTTCAACGATTAAAATCGATGCTGATTGTATTTTGTGTTAGTTGACACATTATAATTTTGGACATCATGTAAATATGCAATTTAATTAAATACCCACAACCATCTATGCCAATGCAACATTAAAAGAGATGGGGCATGATTTCCTAAGGATAAGGGGTGGGGATGTGACACGGTTGCACTTCTTTCTTGTGTTCACACATTCCCACATTGTTGATGTATTTGTAACTTTGGAATGTATTCACTTGTATATTTTATGTATTGTACCCCGATGTTTATTCCGGGAAGTATATGTAATGTAATTGAGTCATGTCATGCCCCGATGTTCCTATCGAGAGATTCAATAATGTAAACAAGTCATGTAAAGTCATAGAGGGCAACCCTCCTTATTGATCAAGTGTTAAATTCCCCATAGTTGTGGGGCCCTAAAGTTATTAGACTCTCCTAGAGAAGTCGGCCCTAGTTGAGTTATTGTCAAGTCGGGAATTAGTATAAATAGAGAGTGAGCCTCTCTATTTATCACACATTCACTCACACTCATTTGTAGTGCATAATTGAGAGAGAAAGAAGAAGCTGGGACAAGAGAGAGAGAGACTACTGTTGTCGGGAAATCATCTTACTGTTTTTTGGGTTTTACTTTTGGTGTTGATTCTATCTCTGAGGAAGTTGTGGGGTTTTATCGTTTATGGTTTCCTCGAGGAAAATATTTATGTATGTTGTCTCTTGTGTTTGATTGTTGTGCTTGTTATTTTCTCCGTTAAAGATCCTAAGGTAATGCTAGCTTGAATGATAAAAATCTAACATGGTATCAGAGCTAACCTGACAAGAAAAAACTATGCAGTTGCGGAAACTAGGGCTTCCTACTTTTTGGATCTCTCTCCACATATTTTCAACAAAAGAAGGCTGGGATGACTCTCCTCACTAGGGCGCATCTTTTTGTCGAAACAGAATCTAATTCTGAGCATTTTTTAGTTTTTGACCCGACACTGTTGTTGGAAATTAGGGCTTTCCACAGAAGTGGAATTTTTGAGTGAGCCCAGGCCTGGATTGATCTCCTCCCCAAAATCGAAGTTTAGACATCAAGATCAAAGTTTTTGGTTGGGCATAACTTCGGTAAAGTCAAACCCTAATTTGCTCCTGAACCAACTCTATAGAGATTCATCTCCATATCCAATTCTGACATCTTGACCTAGTAAGATCTAAATATTTTGTATTTCCATTTGAGGTTCTCAGTTAAGATGTCTCATCATTCCAAGCTTGATGAAAAGCTTGAGGGAGTTGATAACTTTTGAGCTTGGAAGTATAGGATCTCCCTAGTCCTAGAAGAAAATGAGTTGGACTCTTACATCAATGAAGAGGTTCCAGTTCCAGAGGGAGATGAGGCTAAAGCTTTACACAAAAAGAAATTGGTCATGGATAAGAGGATTATTGTTGATTCAATCAAGGATCACCTCATACCACAGGTGTCCTCCCTAAATACACCTAAAGCTGACCAAACGGTTTGAAGGGAAGAACATAAATCGGAAGATGACTCTGAGAAACCAATTGAAGAATGTAAAGATCCAGAATGCGGAGACCATACAGTCTTACTTTACAAGGGTCTCTCAAAACAAGGAACAGTTGGAAGCGGTAGATGAAGAAGTGGAGAATGCAAAAATTGTGATGACCACCTTGAATGGTCTACCTAGATCATGGGACTCCTTCATTCAAGGGATTTGTGCAAGAAAGAAGCTAGTCAAGTTTAGTAGGCTGTGGGAAGAATGCTCACAAGAATAAGCTCGAATAATATCCTGAGAAGAAAAGATGGGAAGTGAAGATCAAGCTCTCGCGGTACACTCCAAGAAAAGCAGAAGAGACTTTCATCACCCCAAAGGTAAGCACTTCCACTAGAAATATAACACTAGAATATCTAACAGATATTTATCTAAACTCAGATTCTATACATGTGATGAAAGAGGACACTTTGCTAGAGATTGTCCTAGAAACAAAAATGGCTCTCACAAGAAGAAGGAAAATAAGAGAAGACATCATGCTCATGCTGCAGAGGATGGTGAACCTTCCACAAAGAGAATCAAACAAGAAAGTGATGATTCTTCAAGTGAAGAAGAATATGTTCTAATTTTCACTCTCACAAGAACTACCACACATGGAAGCAATGATTGGGTAATAGACAATGGGGCTTCCAAACATATGACGAGATTCAAAGAATCCTTTGTGAAACTATTCGAACATGAGTCACCTCACAAGGTGAAACTTGGGGATGAATACCAGTATCCAAGAAAAGGTAGTGGTGAATTCTCCTATAAGCTAGATTTTGGAAAGTCTATGAAGATGAAGGATGTATTGTTTGTACCAGGACTAAAGAAGAATCTCCTCTCTATATCTGCATTGGATGCAAAAGGTATAAGAGTTGCATTTATAGATGGTTAAGTCATCATGTGGCCAAAAGGAAAGACTATTGACGATGCAGTAGTAATTAGAGAACAATAGGGAGGACTATACAGATTAAAGGGCCAACCAGAATAAGCTTTGGTTCATGACTCAGTAGAACCAAATGAACTTTGGCATAGAAGGATTGCACATGTGCACTACAGAGCGTTGCCACTTGCAAGCAAAGTTGTTGAAGGTCTTCCAGAAATACAGACAAAACATGATGGTTTATGCAAAGGATGTGCGAGAGGAAAGAACACAAAGAAGACATTTCTTAAGTAGCGAGAGCAAGGAAAAATGAATCTTGGAAATCATTCACTCCGATGTCATCCAGTTCATTAAGCAGGTATGTATACTATGTTTCTTTTATTGATGATTTTTCTAGGAAGACATGGATATACTTCATGAAGAACAAAGATGAAGTATTCAGGAATTTCAAGGAATTCAAAGCCTTGATTGAAAACTACACAAAAAATAAGATGAAGATTTTTCGATCAGACAATGGCAGAGAATTCACATCAAATGAATTCAAAGTGTTATGCAAAGACTCAAGGATTAAGAGGGAGTTAACCACTCCATATAATCCACAGTAGAATGGGGTTGCAAAAAGGAAGAATAGAACGATCATGGAGGATGCAAGGGAAATGCTTCATGATCAATATCTTCCCATGCATCTATGGGCAGAAGCTGCAAGAACAGCTGTGTATGTACAGATTCGTACTCCACATAGAGTGCTCGAGAACAAGACATCTGAAGAAGTATTTTACGGAAAGAAACCAGAAGTCAGCCATCTCAAAATATTCGGTTTTCCTGTATACATACACATTCCAAAATAAAAGAGGACAAAGTTAGATCCTTCTAGAAAGAAGGGTATATTTGTGGGATACAGTGAAAGCTTGAAAGCTTACAGAATATACTTCCCAGGATTCAAGAAGATCGACATAAGAAGAGATGTAACATTCGATGAAGATTCAACTTACAACAAATCCAGAAAGAGACCAATTGAAGACTTTGAAGAAACAGAAGTACCCAGAATTCAAGATACAACTATGAACGATGCGAATCAAGATGAAGATCGAGAATTAGAAGAACCCCAGGAACCTGTAGATCCACCCCAAGAAAATAATCCTCACAAGAGGAAACCTGCATGGGTATGAGAGGCTATCCAAGATGCAGAAATATATGGGGATCCAGAAGAAATACACAGAGAGAGGAAAAGAACTAGGTCCTGCTCCGGTTATGTGGCCCTGCTATGTGACATTATTGATAAAGAAACTTCCAATTATGAAGAAGCGACAAAGAAGAAATAATGGAAGTATGCTATGATCGAGGAGTACCAGTCGATCATGAAGAATGATGTCTGGGATGTTGTCCCTAAACCAGAGGGGAAGCCTGTCGTGACTTCCAAGTGGATATACAAGATCAAGCATGCTGCAGATGACAGCATATAAAAATATAAAGCAAGATTTGTGGCTCATAGCTTCTCCCAGAAAGAAGGAATAGATTATGAAGAAAATTTTGCACCTGTATCTAGATACACTTCCATCATATCAATACTTGCTCTGGCTGTAGTAATGAAATGGCAGATACACCAGATGGATGTCAAGACTTCCTTCTTGAATGGTGTAGTGGAAGAGGAAGTGTATGTGAAGCAGACACTCGGTTTTGAGACATATGACAAGGAGACTCATGTGTGTAAATTGAAGAAATCCATGTACAGTTTGAAATAGGTACCTAGGACATGGTACGATAGAATTGATAGCTTCCTATTCAGTTTGGGATTTACCAAGAGTAAAGCAGATTCCAACCTTTGCTACAAGGTTGAAGAAGGGAACCCAATGATACTCCTACTGTATGTAGATGATCTGTTTGTAACAGGTATGGATGGGTTGATTGCTGATACAAAGAAGAAGCTTGCTGCTGAGTTCGAAATGAAGGACTTGGGTATGATGCACTATTTTCTAAGAATGGATGTGTGGCAGAATGCAGATGAAATTTCCTTGGGACAAGGTAAGTATGAAGTAGATATCTTGAAGAGTTTCGGGATGATGGACTACAAGGCCATGACCACACCTATGGCATGGAACCTGAAGCTATTGGGTGATGCTTCATCAAAATCGGTTAATGCTACGATGTATCGTCAGATGATTGGGTCCTTGATGTACCTGACGAATACAAGACCAGATATTTGCTTTGCTGTGAACACATTCAGCCAGTTCCTGACAGATCCTACAAATGTTCACTTGATTGTTGCAAAGCATATTGTGAGGTGCTTGAAGGGTACAGTTGATTATGGGCTCAAGTATGAGGTGAATCAGAAGATTGACCTAGAAGGTTATGTTGATTCAGATTGGGCAGGCAGTGCCATCGATAGGAAGAGCACTTCAGGGTGTTGCTTTAGTATGGGGTCAGGTGTGATCTCTTGGTTTAGCAGGAAGCAGTCCTGTGTGACATTGAGTACAACCGAAGTAGAGTATGTCGCAGCTTGTTCGGCTAGCTGTGAGGCAGTGTGGCTTAGAAAGATACTATCTGATTTGTTTGATCTCCAGTTGGATGCTACTTGTATATATTGCGACAACCATAGTTGTGTGAATTTGTCTGAGAACCCAGTGTTCCATGACAAGTCAAAGCATATTGAGATCAAATATCACTATATCAGGGATATGGTGTAGAGAGGAGCAGTGAAGCTCTAGTATGTTGCGACAGACAAACAGATAGCTGATGTGTTGACCAAGCCATTGGCCAGAGTGAAGTTTGAGTACTTTAGGGAGAAGCTTGGTGTTCTCTAGATCGAGGTTTCCTCTAAGGGGAGGTGATGACGCCGATAGCCCTTGTGACATGGTGATAGGATTGGTTCCTTCCATGGTCATATGTAAGTGCAGAAGTTTGAGTACTTTAGGGAGAAGCTTGGTGTTCTCTAGATCGAGGTTTCCTCTAAGGGGAGGTGATGACGCCGATAGCCCTTCTGACATGGTGATAGGATTGGTTCCTTCCATGGTCATATGTAAGTGCAGAGCCATTCTGATATGACTGTGGGATTGGCTCCCACATGATCAGATGTAAGTGCAGAGCCATTCTAATATGACTATGGGATTGGCTCCCACATGATCAGATATAAGTGCAGAGCCTTTCCCCGGATGATAGACGATGTGTCCTATCATGCCAACAGATGTAAGTGCAGATCCTTTCCTCGGATGATAGATGGTGTGTCCTATCATGCTAACGGATGTAAGTGAGGAGCCTTTCTTTGGATGGTAGACGATGTGTCCTACCATGCCAGTAGATATAAGTGTTGAAGCCCTTCCTTAGCTAGCAGATGGTGTGTCCTACTATGCCAAAGGATGTAAATGTTGAGCCTTTCTAACTGGGTCAGATATAAGTGTTGTGCCTTTCTATGGATAGTAGATGGTGTGTCATGCTATGCCAGTAGATGTAAGTGTTGAGCCTTTCCTTGGATGATAGATGGTGTGTCCTATCATGCCAGTGGATGTGAGTGTTGGGCCTTGATAACATGGTGGTGGATGTGTTTCTCCCATGGTCAGATGTGAGTGTTGGGCATGCCTTTCTGACATGGTTGTTGGATGTGTTCCTCCCATGGTCAGATGTAAGTGTTGGGCGGGTCGTTCTGACTAAGGGTTAGATATAAGCACTGAAGAAGACCTACATGGAGGCTAGGCCTACAACCAGCATGAAACAGGGATGGCTCTATAGAACTTCCCATGACGAGAAGAATTGAGAGATAGCACCAATGATGATGATCCAGCAGTGATGATATAGATCCAGTGATGATCTAGATCCAGTGATGATAACTCACTGATGATCCAGGGATGATCCAGTGATGATCCAGATCCAATAATGAAGATGAATTGAAGATGAATATAACTTAATGATGATCCAGATGAAACAGAGAAGAAGAGTTGTGATGATAAATTATGTCGAGAGAATACCTTCCTAGTTAAGAGGGAGTGTTGATGTATTTGTAACGTCAGAATGTATTCACTTGTATATTTTATGTATTGTACCCCAATGTTTATTCTGGGAAGTATCTGTAATGTAATTGAGTCATGTCATGCCCCGATGTTCCTATCGGGAGATTCAATAATGTAAACAATTCATGTAAATTCATAGAGGGTAACCCTCCTTATTGATCAAGTGTTAAAGTCCCCACAGTTGTGGGGCCCTAGGGTTATTAGACTCTCCTAGAGAATTTGACCCTAGTGAGTTATTGTCAATTTAGGAATTAGTATAAATAGAGAGTGAGCCTCTCTATTTATCACACATTCACTCACACTTGGTTGTAGCACATAACTGAGAGAGAAATAAGAAGCTAGGACAAGAGAGAGAGAGACTACTATTGTTGGGAGATCATCTTATTGTTTTTTGGGTTTTACTTTTGGTGTTGATTCTATCTCTGAGGAAGTTGAAGGGTTTTCTCCTTTATGATTTCCCTGAGGAAAATATTTTTGTCTATTGTCTCTTATGTTTGATTATTGTGCTTGTTATTCTCTCAGTTAAAGATCTTAAGATAATTCTAGTTTGAATGATAAAAATCTAACACACACCAATTGGGAGACGACACTTATCCCACATGTTTCTAGAGGGATGTAGGAAATGATGGGAGAAAAATAAATACTTTTCTAAACTTGTGCTTATTGCAGTTAAAAACCCATCTTGTGGGATTTTCCAAGCTTGTAGGAATTTGTTTATGATGTATTAAGAACGATGTCTAGATTGATTTTGAGCTTTTCCTATTTGTTATAATGCCTTCAATATCCTCTTATTCATTGTGGTTTAATTTGATTTCATTAGGTAAGTTATAATTTATCAAGCAAGATATAACCAAAACGAAGCAACATACTTACTAGTTGGTCATGAGAAGGAATGAATGATGCAAGGTCATCTGAGCCCATAATAGGCCAAATTCTCTTTTTAGGCTCCAATAACGACACTCTCATGATGCATTTTATATGACATATATCGATAAATAATGATAGTGATCATTTGCTTCAAGAAATATTCCATTAAAAATGCACCAATCCCATGCCCTTGGTCATCACATTCTACAATAAAGGTTTTTTTGAATTTATTAGTCGTTAATATAGGAGTTGTACATACAACCTATTTAAATTTTTCAAAATATTTGGTTGCTTCTCGAATCCAAGAGAATGTCTCCTTTTTCAATAACATTGTTAGAGGTACTATTACTTGACCATAATTCTTGATGAACCATGGTAGCAACCTATAAATCCTAGGAATCCTCTAAGATTCTTCAAGGTTTTAGGAATTAACCATTTCGTGATACCTTTAATTATGTTAGGGTCCACTTTTGTTTCCTTCATGAGATACAATATGGTCCAAATATTCCACTTCATAAACCCCATAGGCATAGTTAGAAGGCTTGTATTCATCAATTTTATGGGGTAGGGTTTAAAAATAGAATTCATCAATGTTTGAAATGAAAATGTGCATTGTTAAGGCAAAATGACATCACCAAAAAATCATAATGACGTCCATGTGCTCTAAAGGATTCTTTCAAAGTGTCTTCCTGCCTCATTTTAATTTGATGATATCCACAATTACAATCCAACTTGGTAAATAAATTTCCCTATAATTCATCTAGTAATTGATTAAGGACATGAATAAGAAATGTATCTTTAATGGTCATCTTGTTGAGCTCTCTATAATCTAGACACATACATCCCGAATCTTACTTTTTGCAAAAAATCACCACTGGTGTAGAGAAATACCTTTGTCTATGATGAATGATATTTCTTGAACCATATTCTCAATCTCACTCTTGGCACAGTTCCTGGTTGCAAGTGAATAGCATGGTCATGGTCTCAAGCAAGTGGAATACCTTTAGGTGTCTCTCCAAATAGCTTCGGATTATTGCCAATAACTCTTTGGAGATTGATTGGAATAAAGAATATAGATGCTTGAACATCTAGTGAGAAAAATTGTGCAATTACACCATGGTGTCCCCTTTTTAGAAAATTTTACAAGCTACTAGAGCTTATCCCTGGAATAACTTTAAGTTCGATTTCCTTTTCTTATGAGGAGAATCTCATGAAAATTTCCTGAAAATTAAGAGCCATTATTTTCAATGCTTGTAGCCACTAGACCTTTTCACAATATCAACACCACCCATTTGGATTTCGATAATTGGACTATAAAAAAAGTACCCCCCATAGTAAGATTAATATTGTGGCACTTCTCTAAACAAATTATTGTACCTCCATCTGCAATCATTACTTAACATTATGGTGTTTGATACATAAAGCAATTGATAAGTTTAACTAATTTGCAATTAATGAAGTTATGGGTTATACGAGAACCAACCAACACTATTACATTTTTTTTTATAAATATCCTTATATCCTAAGAGTTTGAGGAGTGATAATTCTTACCAGTGCATGGTTTGATATAGTTGGAGTTGTAATTTCTAGTTCTACCTCTTGATACTATTTTGTTTATGGATCTTCTTCTTCTTCACAATCTATGTAGAACAATCTATTCTCACTACACTTATGCCCTTTATTATACTTGATGTCACAATTGAAACATAATTATTTTGCTCTTCTTTCCTCCACTTGTTTAGGTGTACTCAACCTTGTAGGATGAGTGAAGTTAGAAGGAAAAACATGTCCCTCTCTATAAGTGTTATTAATAGCCCTTTTAGTAGTTTCAACTTTTCTTGGAAAAATAGAAGTGTTCTCCAATGATTTAGGTTCAAAGATAATCACCTCATGTTGAATGCTCTTCTTTAAAGTGCCCATAAACATATCCAACAAATTATCCTTTGGAATTTTCTTCACTCTAAGACTCAAGTTTTGAAACCGCTTAACGTGCTCTGTAATTGGACCTCTTTGCCAAAGATTTATCAATTGGATAAAAAGGTGTTTCTATTAATATCCCAATAATGTGGTATTTTTTCATCCTTAAATACATACCAAGAGACAAATAGATTCCTTTTTACAATCACAAAGTCATTGGTACCACACAAATAGTTACCTTTTGTAAAGACGACAATTGGTGTAGATTCAATAATTGCTCCATCTGGAATATCCACGTTATTGGATCATTGCCATCAAAAGTTTCTCATATCAATATTTGGAATGAAGTAGTTCCTTGGTCCCAAGTTGAACCCACGCTGATATGGATTATGGAGTGATGATTGATCAAGTGTTGGTGACTCAAACCTCTTGTTCTCTAATTGTTTTTCAATTTTATCAATATGTCATAGGTGAGTCCCTTTTTTTTATCATTATCCTCTTCCCAAGGATATGAATTAGGAGTAAATAGATGTCTCATTTCAATAATAACTACCCCCCGCATAACTTTGAGATCCTCTTTATTGGCCATCTTTTTCAACTCGCTTTTATATCAATTTTTTGTATTAGTAGAAACTTTATTGGAGTATATTTTTTTGTAGATCCCTTTTCATGTGATCCCAAATAAAGATTTACCTCTAATTATCCTATATTTCCTCTTTATCACACCTCTTGAATCACCCAAAATAGATATTCCAATCAAAAGTTATGCCAATTTGAAGTTATCATAACTTTAAAAACCCTAGTTTGTAAGTTGTCTTGCTACTTGACCTTTCTCCTGAATTATATCTAAAATTTCAACCCCCATGAGTATGATTTTTTCCCTTTTCATAGCCTAGTATGTATTCTCTGCAATAGCACATGTTTGACCAAATTCTGATGTGCCTAGAGAAAGTTATGGTAACTTTCCCAAAACTTGTTTTCGGTTAATTTCAGGATAGTAAACATGTATGGCATGACACTTGTTTTTCTTTCATTTTAAGCTTCTAATTTTTTATTTTATTTTTTAATCACAAACACTATGGCCTGTTTTCTTTCTAATTGAGTAGGTGACACTCAATTTAGAGCCCTCAATCCTCAAATATAATACTTTTACCTAAAAAACTTGTTTGAGACTAAAGCCTGACTTCCATAGACTATAACTCTAAACTTATAACAAACCAAGACTCAAAATTCTTACGACAAGTACTTCACTATGTTTTCTAAGGCGCCTCAAAATTTTTCTATCTAAAATGTCTCCCAAAAAAATTATAGTGAAAATGGATTTGATACCTAATGTTAAGCACCAAATTACCAAAATAACATAAATATAGAAATAAATAATAACTCAAATCCTTGAAAAATAAATAAGTAGATGAATAAGAAACCTCTTCGAGGGGGAAAACGTATTTTACAATCTATCGAATTCATAAGAAAACATGATATGATCTATAAATTAAATATCCTTTTGATATATAAGAAACAAAATTTACAGTTTTTAATGTACCTTTGTGGGGAAACTGGGCACACTATCCAAAATATTTCAAAGAGGCTTCAAAACTTTGACATTAAAAGCATTCTTTCTCAACACCCTCATTGGAAATGGAGTTCACACTGACTCCATGGTTATGAGGCAACTAGGGAAGATCAAGGGAAGTTATATTAGGTTATGATAGGATTTACAAACTGATATATGTGGCTTATTAATATGGTGTGGTTGAGTACTTTTTACAAACATTTCACATACATCCTCCTTCAAAACTTTGTCTAGTTTCAAAACTAGGAAAAAGTAGTAAACTAGTCTTTCTTGGTTTGGTTCCAAACACCACCGACCCTTTACAAATTGATTATGGAAGGACCCTATGATATTTAAAACATCCTAAAACAACTCATACACTCAATATTGGTTGAATTAGAAAACTTAGTTTGACATGTTATTCAAGTTTGCACAATTTTGGCCAATTTCGAGCATTGAACTAGTGAAACCCAAGATGATCCAAATGCACCTAAATGACTTCAAATTATGTATGGAATGGATTGATGGGTATCATGAAATCCTAATTTATATTATGAATTCTCAAACACTTTACAAATACTTCTGCAACTTTCTTTCAACCCTAGGGAAAGAAGGACAAAAACACTAGGAGAATTGATGTTAAAACCCCCAAGGGTAGATGTAAATTTTGGCTCTCCAAATGCAGTATGAACCTGCGAAATTTAATAAAATAGTATGGGTATTCATATAATACATCAATGTATTTCATTATTCATGGTTATTAATCTCTACAAACTAATTATGAAGTGCAACATCTGTTGGAAACTTTCATGGAAATTGCTTATGGGGAAATTGCATTACTAGCTTAAGTTTGACACTTGAAAAGTATAATAAATGGTTAATATAGTAACATGAAATATAATTTCCATATAAATCATGCAAATTTTTGTCCCCAAATCATTAAACTCAGATAAAATCCCTCATAAAAATCTGATATAAAACTCTTTCAAGCTTGAAGGCAAATTCATGAAAACTAGTAATTCAATAGCATGAGAATGCAAGATTTTCACACATGGATTTATTATATTTATAGTTACATAGAATATAGAAATAAGAGTACATATACATACATAATATACCTAATCTTGGACATCAAATAGACTCATGAAAGTGCAAGCACCACTCCATCAAGTATGCCATCAACATGAGAGTAGACGTGAATGGAGAAGGAGTGAGAAAAGAGTGAGATAAATGAGAACTATATATGTATGGAACTTCAACCTAAAACTAAAAATAATCAATACAATACATTTATAGGTTTTAATGGACTCTCTATCAACCGAATTGGAAAGGAACCCAACTCCTCGAAATTGATTCAAGCAGGGAGAGTAAACACTCACCGTGCAATGGAAAAGAAAAATATCTCCAAATTTCCAAAATCCAATAAAGAAATCATAAAAATCCATTCTCCTTCCTCAATACATAATTTTATTAAATTCATTAGGCCTACTAAGGTCTAATTTCCCTCCATAGACTTCCTCCAACTTAATTTAGTGTTTTAGTAACCCCTATGACACTTGTCTTCTTCTTCATGCTCCAACCCTTTCCCCAATTCAAATGGATGAATCTAATTCCCAAGTGCACCCTCTTGGTGGATATTTGTAGCCCCGTCATGTAATATTTTTCATAGGTCTGCAGTCGGGTTTGAATTCGTCATATTTTTCATAGAACCTTTCATCATTTGTTGTCATAGAGTGCATGGAATCTCCTTCCAAGTTGCACACATTGTCTTCTTAGTCTCTTCCTTTTCCATGGGAGTTAATCTCATATCCTAATTTGAATTTCTTAGCTCATGCTAGTATATGTGACACCACATCATCCTCCAATAACATTACATTCCCCCTGGGTTTGAATTTGGATGAAGGTCATGCCAAGTGTGTGGGGAATCTAGTCACCCAAACACTCCACAAGCTTGCAATTGTCTTCATGAACCAATTCCACCTTATTTTCTTAACATTTATTATTTATGAGACCCATTTAATGTGAATATGGTAAAATAAGGCCCTTTTGGGTCCTGAATATCCCTTATTACAAAATTTATGTCTCCACCTCAACCTAGGGAACTAGTATGTTAGTGAAACAGTATTTACAAGTAGTATCATTTGGATGGGGAAATGGAATTCCTTCCCACCCAATATTTCTTGTCCTAAAGCAATGCCAAGTTTGGATGTTGTAAATTTATTCATCTTTCCAAGTGGAATCCTTACTTGGTAACTCCTTCCATTGCACCAAGTACTCTCTTATGGTTCTGCTCCTTAATTTTCTTTAGCTGCAATTTGAGTAGTGGAAGTCATGTACTGCAATTTTGTGTTTCCAAAATTAAAGATATGTGTATTTTTCATATTTATATCTCCTTTTACATCACCACTAAACACCAAAATATTAATTAATTCCACCAAAACAAAATTTACACAAATAATCTTTACCTCCATATTTTGGAAACCTTTTATGAACTTTCAACCCCCTTCTTTCTCATGTATAATTATTTGAAGTTGGTATTGAGTTACCAAACTTTGAGTATTTTTAATATCTTAAGAAAATTTCATAGAGGAATCGCCATGCTTTCTGTTGCACTACTTTGATTACAATCACCTTCTCAAGTGGTGACTCAATCTCCCATACTGCATGTTGCTCCCAAAATTAAAACCAAGCAATACCAGGGTCCCATTGTTGGTATTGTGCCATTCCAAACATCATGAGTACACAATATATATCATTAAAGTACATAAAAACATCATAAAAATGTACATCAAGAAGGCACCTCATCAAAGAATCATGAAAGTGCTTGTACATCCAAGTAAGTAGATCATCATGTGGCCCATACACTCTAGCATTAGGTATTATATCAAATCTACTCCCATGACATAGGTGAGGATCCCATATCCTATAATGCTTCTCCAAAATAAATCAAGATGCATCAAAATAATAAACCATGTGTTCTTTCATCCAAGAAGTGAATGAAGAACCTCCACCAAAATCTAAACCAAATAAGGAGCTAAGAAAACAGGAAGACTTCAAGTGGCTCAAAGAAGTCTCATCAATACACCCATGAATATGTATATCATAAAGAAATAAAAAAGGATGTATCTTCCAATAATAATGTGCTTCAATCATATATATCTTCACCCAAGTGTTGGATGAAGTTCCTCCAACATCAAATGGGCTAAGCAAGGAGCAAGCAAAATCATGAGTCTTCAAGCGACTGAAGTGAACATCCTAGGTGCATCCATGTAGATGTGTATCATCATAATTTTAAAAGGATGTTGCTGAAAATTTAAAGAATATGGTGCTCTATTAATGTCATCATCAAAAGGAGATATAGGAATTTCATACTCCTCATGTGGCACCATAAAAAATAAAAAATAAAAAAAACCTTTCACCCATACTTCATTAGGATGAATGCTGCAAAATATGGAAGTGTAGGATGTAGGAGAAAGAACCAAATCACCCAAAGGATCATAAAGTGAAAAATTTCATCATGTGAATGCTCCATAGGGGTAGGATTATGCATCTCCCTCAAAATTGTGAAACTTACCTCGTATGTTGGCTCTAGGGTAGTGGAATCATGCACTTCTTCCAAAAGCGTGTAACCATTATCAAGAGGAAGCTAATGTTCCTCTTCCACCACAACAAGTGATTGGTTCTCATCAAGCTCATCTTCAAACACATCAAGAACCTGCAATTTTCCATGTTTCTCATGATCCATCATATCATGAGGATCCTCCAAGCAATCTACCACATGACAATATGAAACATAGGAGGAAGAACAAGTATCTTGCAACCTCTTAAGAAGTTTCTCATTTTGAATTTTGAGCTTATGAATATCCTCATTATTATTCAAGTATACTTCATGTAACCATTCATTAATTTCCTCATCTATAGAGAAGGATATTTCACTGCTCTTTTCACAAGTAGGATGATATTTACTCCTTTCATGCTCCTCCAAACTTGCGAATTTCTGATTCTACCTTAATGAGTTCACATATTCACTATTAGACCTATATCCAAACACCCAATTAAAAAAAGTCTTCAAGAAGAATGGTATTATGTGCCTCTCCCACCAAAGCAAGATATGCTTGATATTGTTGGGGAAAAGTTTTACATGTTGCTCTCAAGATTTATAATTCACTCATAGGAGTAGCTAATGGTGGTTTGGAACATACATCTTCACAATACATAGGTCCATAATAATAACCCTAATCCCTTATGAAATTGTAATAAGGGCTGCAAAATGGCAACTCTTATCATACCATTCACATTCTTCTTCATGTTTCTCATAATCATCTTCAGAGGAGTCATCATAATAGTATGACATGGCAGAACCTTTTTCTTCAAAGGACTGTCTTAATGCACAAGTGCAAGCACCATGATATGATACCACTATAATGTACATTTTGGGGGAAACTAGGCACACTATCCAAAATATTTCAAAGAGGCTTCAAAACTTTGACATTAAAAACATTCTTTCTCAACACCATCATTTACAATATATTTCACACTGACTCCATGGTTATGAGGCAACTGGGGAAGCTAAAGGGAAGTGATATTAGGTTTTGATAGGATTTAAAAACTGATATATGTGGCTTATTAATATGTTGTGGCTAAGGAATTTTTACGAACAGTTCACAAACATCTTCCTTCAATACTTTGTCTAGTTTCAAAACTAGGAAAAAGGAGTAAACTAGTCTTTCTTGGTTTGGTTCCAAACACCACCGACCCTTTAAAAATAGATTATGGAAGGAATAATAACATACCTCAAACACTCAATGGTCGAATCATAAAAAATAGTTTGACATGTTATTCAATTTTGCACAATTTTGGCCAATTTCGAGCTTTGGACTAGTGAAACCCAAGATGATCCAAATGCATCCAAATGAATTCAAATTATGTATGGAATGGATTTATGGGTATTAGGAAATAATAATTCATATTATTAATTCTCATACACTTTCCAAATACTTCTACAACTTTATTTCGACCCTAGGGAAAGAAGGACAAAAACACTAGCAAAATCGATGTTAAAACCCCCAAGGGTAGATGGCACTTTTAGCTCTCCAAATGCAGTATGAACCTACCAAAGTTTATAAGAGAGCGTGGGGATGAATATCATACATAAATGGATTTCATTATACATGGTTATTAATCTCTGCAAACTTATTATGATGTGAAACATATGCATGGAAACTTTCATGGAAATTGCTTATGGGGAAATTGCATTACTAGCTTAAGTTTGACACATGAAAATTAGATTAAATGATTCAGATATTAACATGAAATATAATGGAAATATACAAAATAAAAATAATTTTTTGTCCCAAAAGCATCAAACTCATGTAAAATCCCTCATACAAATCTGATATAAAACTCTTTCAAGCTTGAATCCAAATTCATGAAAACTAGTAATTCAATAGCATGAGAATGCAAGCTTTTCACACATGGATTTCTTAGATTTCGAGTTAGAGAGAATATGGACGTAAGAGTATAGATACATACATCATATATCCAATCTTGGACATCAAATATACTCATCAAAGTGCAAGCACCACTCCAACAAGTGCGCCATCAACATGAGAGTATGGGGAATGCAGGAGTGAGAGAAGAGGGAGATAGGTGAGAAATTGGGTTGTATGGACCTTAAAACTGAAGCTAAACACCATAAATAATATCAATTGATAGGTATGAATGGCCTCTTCATCAACCAACTTGGAAAGTAATCCAACTCCCTCGAAATTGGTTCAAGCAGGGAGAGTAAACACTCATCGTGCAATGGACAAGCAAAATCTCTCCAAAATTCCAAAGGCCAATTAAGAAATGATAAAAATACCTTATCATTCCTAAACACATCATTTTTTTAACTTCATGAGGCCTCATAAGGTATAATTTCCCTCCATAGGGTTCCTCCAACTTAACTTAGAGGTTTGGTAACCCCTATGACACTTATCTTCTTCTTCATGCTCCAACTATGTCCCCAATTTGAATGGCTACCTATAACTCCCAATTGCGCCCTCTTGGTGGCTATTTTTGGCCCTGTCAAGAAATATTTGTCATAGGTATACAATCAGGTCTGAATTTGTCATATTTTTCATTGAATATTTCATCATTTGTTGTCACGGAGTGCATGGAATCTCCTTCCAAGTGGCACACATTGTCTTCTTAGTATCTTCCTCTTCCATGGGAGTTACTCTCCTATCCTAATTCAAATTCCTTGGATCATTCTAGGCTATGTGACACCACATCATCCTCCAATTACATTACATTACCCTTGGGTTCATATTTGGGATGAAGGTCATGCCAAGTGTGTGGGGAATCTAGTCAACCAAAGACTCCACAAGCTTCCAATTGTATTCATGAACCAATGCCTCCTTATTTTCTTAACATTTATTATTTATGGGACCCATTTTAATGTGAATATGGTAAAATAAGGTTCTTTTGGGTCCTAAAGCTCCATTATTACAAAATTTATGTCTCCACCTCAACCTAGGGAACTAGTAGGTTGGTGAAACATTATTCACAAGTAGTCTCATTTGGATGGGTACATGACACAATTAACATCTTACCTGAACAATAAAGACAATACTAATATAATAATGAATATCTAATGGAACAATATCTAGGGCTTAAAAAAATAAATACCAGAATTTTGACCCCTAGCATGTATTAAATTAGATTATGTAAAATGATGTAAATATGCTAGTAAGAATTCCTAATGTGCAGCTCAAGCGCAAGGCTCTATTAGTGACAACTAGGCATGTATTATGAAAATATCCATATATGAGCTTTGTGTTAGGCTTTTCATGATGACTCAAGGATCTGCAAATATTTATGTAGGAATATAATAAAATTGTCCAAGATGGTTGTGTATAGAGCAATAGAGGTGCTATGATTCCACTAGAGGAATTGACGAAAGGGGCCCTTTGGGATAGTAAATCCTCTTTTGCCGCATGTCAACCTTAAAACTCATGCATTTATGATATATGGCTTAAATGATCCATTTACCTCTTTTGACTTATTATACCAATCATTTAATGTATGTGAGAGCTTGATGGGAAAGTCTTCTCATCATGTAGTTATGGAAGCATGGGTTGAATATATTCGTTATGACTATTGTATGAGTCATTCATCCCATGTCCTTTATAAGTAATGCCAATTTCCTTTTAATCAATTCTCTAATTTCCATTTGTCTCTATCACTCACTCTCCATGTAAGAAGTTCATATACTATGTATTTCATGTTGTTCTCTCCATTTCCAACACTTACTAGATTGAGAAGTTAATCTAAGAAAAATATTGTAAAGAGAAACTTGTAGACATTAGAGTGAAGATACTGGTTGTAGTGAGCATAGAGGCTAGGCAAGTGGAAAGTGAGGAAACTTTCATCTACTACACATTTTTTTATCTTTGAATTCTTAAGAATCTAAGACTTTATTTTTTATACAATTCTATGAAAGCATGCAATAGGGTGGACTCTTTCTGCACACATTAAAGAGCATTCTAAGGGATTGTTGAGCATAGAAAGGGTAGGCCTTCCTTGCGTTGTGTGGGGTAGTGGAAGAGAGTTCCATGGATGTAATAACTAAATCAAATGTTTGTAATGTTCTATGGTGAGAACCCAAATGCGGGTGACTGCCATGTAAACAACGACATGGGGGAGGCTGACAGGGCTATCCCTTCTCCCGCGTGATGTCATACTGTCTTCATCACATGGCTGCGCACCTTTATTTCATCCTAGGATGTGGCCAGCTCCAACTACGCCGATGGGACTTGGCCATCCAATCGACACAAGGCTGCATTAATTCACCAACATTATGCATGGGCCGACGTGCCCACCATTATTTTCCTCAGCCTCGCCTCCTAGCGGATCATTTTCTCCCACTGCTCCAACATCTATGTCCTCTGATGCTCCGAACCTTCACCACCCTCTGCAATTTTTCTCTTGTCTCTATTTTAATCAGTCTCCTTCACCATTTCGCCATGTCCAGGAGGAAATGCGGCATCCCTCGTCGTGGCTGTCAGGGTAGAGGTGCTCAGGAGGAGCGCCAAATTCTGCTCTCAGCACAGGCCAATGGGGAAGGTTTTGACATTAAAATCCCTAAAGAGGTTCGACTGATGGTAAATGACTGGGAGGATGAATTATCCGAAGCTGCCAACGTTGCTGGACGAATCCTGGAATGGAGGAGAAACTACTGGGTCTTAAATAATTTGCTCATCCACCTCATCCTCTATTTTTACTCCCAACCTTCGGCTCTTGTCCCTCCTGCGCCTCCTTCTCCTCTCCTGCCGTCAACTCCCCCAACTACTCCACCCCCACCGCCTGTTCCAGTTTGCTCCATGGTTTCCCCAACCTCCAACTCTTCCCCTCCTCCCACCTCCATTCCTCCACCGCAGAGCCGTGCTTCCACCCTCCTAGCGGGAAAATTCACCCCTAACCCAGTCTTGGCCAAAAAGAATGCCTCTCTCCCAACAAAGCAGCCCCCTATAGGTAGCAATATTGCGTATGACTCCACCAGCAACAAAGTGATGGATTCTTCCAATGATAATCTAGCGGACGCGCCAAACGAGCCAGCGCAGCTGACATCCACAGGATTTGGCTGCCTCATTGTGGAGGAACCTTAATACAAACCATAATAAGGTTTTTCATGGTTACATGTCNCGCGCCAAACGAGCCAGCGCAGCTGACATCCACAGGATTTGGCTGCCTCATTGTGGAGGAACCTTAATACAAACCATAATAAGGTTTTTCATGGTTACATGTTTTTTTCGGGCTTTGCAAGCCATATTTAGGTTTTTTCATGGTTTAATGTCATTTTTGGAATGCATGTTGACTTCGTAAACTTGGATTCTGATAGTCTGGTCCTTCCATGAACCTATGTGTCTTTTGTATACGTCTCTCCTTTTGGGCCTGTTTTCCCTCCTGAAGGGAGGGTCCAGCTACTCACTGAACTTCTATGTCTGCTTCTTATGAGCAGGTCTGCGTCTCTATTTTGTAACTTCTTATGTACCATTATTTTCTTTTTTTAATAGAATAACATCCAACTTACAAAAAAAAAGTTCTATGGTGATAAAATTAGCTAAGCATGTGAGCAAATGGATTGGACTGAGAGAGAGACAATCATGTGGTTGTTTTCTTTGCATTGGTGGTGTGATATCCAACTTGTGAGTGGTATCTATAGTTGGTGACTAGGCTGGGTGGAAAATCACTCTTACACAACCAATTTCTTGTATATTATTCATTTAGAATATAAATGTTCATTGATTTCTATGGATATGCAAAATTATGTTTGTTTCTATTATGAAAACCATTTTATTATGCATGTCCTGTGTGTGAATTGGTTGTTGTTCCACTACATTTTAATTATTTCACCTACACATACATTCTTGAGTTTATGTCACTCATGGGAGGCTTAATTTAGTTGTAGTTTCAAATATAATGGCCTCTATGTGAATGAATTTTATAGTTTTTATCCATAGCTACCTATCCTTTGGTGAGTATGTTGGAAGTGGATGTTACAATATTGGGTTAGAATGTAAGAAGATGCAGCTCAATTTATTAGAGGATACATTCTTTGTCGTATTAGCAAACCTAGAAATAGGAAGCAATGTTTATACCATCCCTTACTAGTACCTACTAACCAATGGAAGAGAAACTCCATGGATTCAAAGTTGGTTTGGCAAGAATTATGGCTCATGCATGATTATCTATTTGTAATAGTTTATAGGTTTAGTAAGATGTGCATTATCATACCTTGTAAAAACACCATCTAGGGAAAAGATGTGACAAACATATTCTTAAAAAAGATTTGGGTGAACTTTGAGATACCAAGGAGCATCGTCTTAGATAAAAATACTTGATTTCTAAGTTCCTTTTGGAATACACTTTGTGAGAGGATGAATACTAAGTTCAAGAGATCCACAACATTCCATCCACAAAAATATGGGTAGACAAAAGGAAAATGACGAGAAGATCAAGAAAATGATGAGAAGATCACATAGAGGATTTAGGACCAAAATATTAGGTTGATTTAATAGGAAATATATCTTTCCAAAAGAAGTCCAAAACAAATAGATGGGGGAAACATGAACTCTATTATGTTGGGTTGAAATGATAACTTCCAAGCAAGGAAAAATGGTACTCCAGAGAGAAGGTAGAGGAAAAATGTTCTTACCTCCTCCAATGCAATCTTTTCGAGATAAAAATCCTCCCTATATGGAGAGGTATGGTTTGAAATGGATAATTATATAATTTTTCATCTATTTTGGTACTTTCCATGTGGAAAAAATGGGGCTTTTGTTTTGTAGGGACCATTTTAAGGGTAGGTCCCGATTTGGTGATTTGGGGCCCAAAGAATTTGGAGCCTGTTTAAGGTCTTGAGCAAACTTTTTTGGGGTAAAAAAATTATGAATGAAGCATCCAAACTCTCATGATGTTATATAAATTAAGAACTTTCTAGTGGTGTGAATATCACCTCAATTAGATTTCATATGTGGAAGTTACGCCTCTTGCTTGTAGACCTATCTTGTTGACCACTGTCATATCGAGTAGATGCCACATATGTTCACATAGTCACACATGTGGAGCTAGTCAAGTGTGTACTTTCAAGAATATTCTAGAGGGTCCAGAACCCTAACCCTAATTGGGAGTTAAGGCATGAAAATACCCTAACCCTAACCATGTATGGCTATCACCATGATAAATACAAGGCTATTAGGAAATAAAGGGGTTTCATTCTTATTATATTGTCTATTGTTCCATAGTTGAGGAGAGCATTTGTGAGTGGGATATTGAAGAAGAACAAAGAAAGTAGAAGATCATATAGCAACCATACATGCCACATTGCACATAAGCAAGTTATACAACTTGAAAATAACCCGACATTGTTTTGATTTTTTTAGGGGTCAATTTTAGTAATTGTTTTTACCTCCATTTTAAAAAAGTGTGTATACTGGTAGCACCAATTTTCATTTCAAGCCATTTTTTGTGATTTTGAAACTTCTTAGTCATAAAAACACTATATATATTTTTTATAAATGCATTTTTTCAAATTTTGCAAAAAAAATCATTTAGTAACTAGTTATAATTAAAAAATATATACATTTTTGAATTTTTTTAACATTTAGAAGCTAGTTAGAATGAAAAATATATACATTTATGAAGTTTTTTCTTTAAACTTTTCTCTTAAATAAGTCATTTTTTTGGGAAAATTTATTAAAAAAAATGAGAAATTAAAGACATTTCAAACCATTTTTAACATATTTCCAGTTATTTTATGTATAAAAATGATATTATTATGTTCCCGAGAGGGAATATATATGAATCGGTTAGGTCAATTAATTCGAGAGGCATATTTAAATTTTTTAGTTTTCAAATGTTGTTAATATAGTTTGATTGATTTTTATTTTTTGAATTATTTAAATATTGATTTAACTTAATTTCTATTGGTCTTTTGCAGGTGACGTTTGCTTGGTTTTTTGTGCCCCAAGACCCAGCGACGTGATAACGTAAGCAGTGGCATTGGAAAATGCTTAGGTTGAGTTAATGGTATTCACAGTGGCAGTTGGTTTGAATAATACAAAATAGTTCACTGTGACAACCTCGAAGCTGTACACTTGCAATGGCAGTGACCGTGTGGCTATCTGCATGCATCTCATGTGTGGCCTTCGCATGCAACTCATGCACATATTTGAAATTTGAAATGAAAGACGGAGGCAGGTTTCTGAACCTTCTTCGATGCCTCTTTCGCTCCAAAATCTGCTTATCACGAAGAGTCCCCGCATCAACCAAAACTACAAAATGGAAATTAAATTCATGAAAATACTTGCACAGGTGTATTTTACAGGTCATATAGCTTGACCTCAGTCAAAAATGTGTAATTCTGTATCCTGGAGTTAATATTTATCTTTTATAATATCCACCATATGAAGACGCTTCATTAAATCATCACTGTCACTGCAGTTATCTTACATGTCGCTCAAAAGTAAAATCTTGATCTTTTCAATAAGCGTTTCAGCCAGATCACAAAATGGAAGTGCCTGATTACAATGCAATATATTGTTAATTTGTAGAGAATAATGAATCATTAATTTTAACATATGAAATTGCAAATGAAAAGGATTAATCAACAAATTCTAGAAGAATTAAAGGGAACATGTGGAGGAATAAAATAAGATTAAGTGAATTACCCCATAAGACTTTGAGAGAGAATGTATGGCACCATCAGATGTTGGGATGATGATTACCTACGCGTCTTTGAGTATCATCAGGTTATTAACGTCACCGATTTATTTGGCCTTAACATTTGAATAGTAGAAAATTGTTTGCTGAGAACCGTAAGATCATTCGTGGAGCTTATCAACGATTTGTAGAAGCTTTATCTGAGAACCGGCGTCGCTAATATAGAAACAAGAGCCATAATTACTAATTTACTACTTGCTTGCTAAAAATATTATAGCTTTTCGCTGTATTTCGCAGCCTTAATATAGATCGAAGCTGCCACAACCGTTACGTGAATATAGATCGAAGCTGCTTAGAAAAAGCCAAACAAATAGAATTTATCCGATTTTGTCTACACGTAATATTTATGGGATTGTCTTACAATCTCTATTGCGATTTTATTCTGTCTAGTTTTTAACATTGGTTTTATTCATTATTTTAAATGAATTTTTACTATAGATTTGGTAAATTAATCTGGTTGTCATAAGATCATTATGTTTCATATTACGAATGTGGTGAAGCCCAACATTGAAGCCATTACCAAAATAAAGATCCGTCAAATTGGTTTAATATTTTATGGAATCTATTATAATTCTCCATGTTATTATATATTCTCTTTAATGAAAACTGCACAGTTTGACACCGGTATAGAAAATCCAAATCCCTTTGAGCTTTCATTCATTCATTATACTTTCATCACAATATTTTGATATAAAACACAGCTGCAGCTACAGTCTACAAACAACCAAAACCACTGTGCTGAGACTTTGCTGATTCGATTGCAACGCTGCCCACAACACACTTCAAGTCACGCGCATATCTACTGCCACACGGCAACCACCTCTACTGTTTGTGGCACACAATCTTCATTTTCTTTTTCTGTTCCGCTGGCTTCGTTGTTTGGTTGCTTGCTTTTCACCTACAGACTTAGAAGATGAGGAATACCAGTTGTTTGCTTTTCACCTACAGACTTAGAAGACGAGAAATACCAGTTGCTTGCTTGCTTACTCGCACGATGTTACTGGAATACCAGTGAGTGAAGAAGTCAATCACTTCGTTTACTGGCACGATGGAAGAAGCTGCCCAGTTTCCGCAGCGGCTTTGACAGGCATCCAGTTTGGCCTTGCATTGTACAGGGAAATTGTAAGTGGATGCACGAAATAGAGAAGAATAATGGGAAATAGGGTTGGCAAATAATATATTTTATATTTTAACTCAGTTAAAACTCATTTTCATGCCAATTCAAATGAATAAACAATATATTATTGAAGAGAGAATAAACAATATATTCTTGAAGAGTGCTTAAGCCAGAAATATTAATAAGATCATCTCCTCTTGCCTGATTTATTTTTTGGACATTGTCCCAGCTTCAATAGAATACCCAATTTGTATTATATTTTCTGTACTAAACGAATAAGATAAATTATCTGACTAAAATTGGAATTTCAAACAATGTGTTATATCAAATTTAAGGGATGGAATTTCATGAAGACTCTTATTCTGTGTGGAAAAACTATATGCAAATGAATAAATAAATCACTAAAAAGTTGACTTCAGATATTCTTGGGCAAAATCTGTAGCTGTTGTTTTCCTAGATTATGAATTCATGGAGGATATAAGTTGCTTTGTATCATCTGAATGTTGGTCTATAGAGGTTTTTCCCGTGGGTGTTAGGTTACCAAAGGGGGATTTGCATCTAGGTGATGGTATAAGGGGTGTCGCAGATTACGCAGTTGAAATCCGTGTCAAGGCTTTAAAGCTGGTTAATACACTTAGGGGTACTTCCCCTCAACTTTTGAATTGCCTGTGTCACCAGGTGATGGGTCACCAGCAACACACTCTATACTTAAACCTGAAGACTACTTAAAATATAATTGCTTCCCAAGCTGATACAATTGTATTACTTTTCTTTAGTTAATCATTTCGAGCAGCTTACTGGGAGGAATTTCTAGTTTCTGAATTTCAAGTTCTCCTGACAAACTTCTTTTGTAGTGTACATGATCTTGATTTTATTTCCCACCCCAATCTTTGTTCTTTCAGTACCCTCGGTGCTTCCCAGTTGAGAAAGTAATGAAGACGCGTCAGTTTTAGATTCACTTCCATTTTGTTCCTCATCATGGAATGGAGCAATGTTATTCTTATCCTCATCCAGAGTGTTAATCTCTGTGTGTGCCTCATGCAGGATATTGGTTTTAAGTGTATCAGTAGGCTGGTTCTCCTCTTTCTCTGGTTCTGGATTTGTCAATCCAATGTTGTTCTTATCAATTTCCATATTGTCACTCTGTGTCTCCTGTAGAAAATTAGAGTCCAGTGTCTCAACAGGGTACTTCCTTTTCTTTGATTTCTTCTTTGTAACACCAATATTGTGCTCCTCTTTTAAAAATGAGCCAACCTGTAAAATGGAAACCACCTTTGAAGTCTGAATGTGTATGTTAAACAAAATATAGCACTTTTTTTTTTTGGTTGGGAGTACACTTTTAACCAGTTATCAGCCTTCACGACTCTCTCATCCTTGGTAATGAGCTTATAGTTTTCTTGTTATGAGCAGTGAAGAATCTCGAAAAAACCTCAGGTGGGGTTTGGCTAGGTTCGGGTCGCGGCTGGGATAGAGAGGGATTAATAAACTTGTTTGAGCAATTACGAACTAAATTGTTTTTCTGGAAAAGGTACCACCTAAAGGCTAAATAATTGACATTGTACGGGAAAGGGCTCTTAATTTGTTGAAAAACAGAAACTAGCCATGATGCAAGGTCATTTCCGCCAAAATAGCATCACTCAAAGAATTGCCACAAAATTACCACTTCCACAGTAACTCTGAAAATCACGGTTATTGTAATTTTTCATGAAGTTTCCTAGAAATTTTATTATATATTAGATTCTTTGTTTCACAAAAACTTTACACTAAAGCAAAAATGTTTCACAAATTCAAACCCCTATACAGGGATGCAACTATTCAAGCTTTGATCGGGAAGTTGGACTCACCATCGCTACCCTATAGCATGACAACACTATCATGTAATTTAGTATTTTATGTAGCTTTGTATTTTAGAAAACGACAGGCATTTAAGTGCGCTTTGCAACCTATTCTTGCAGCGTAATTATAAATGATGTATTTAAAATGGTTTTATAGAAATGAAAGAAGATGAATGTTTTTTAAATTCATTTTACAAAATGACATACTGGTTGAGTGCCTACAGTGAGCGAAAGAAAACAGAAACAAAATGGAAAATAGAGGGATCCTTAATTCTCATTTGTATCAAATTAAATTTGTTTGTTTGGTTGATGGATGAGAAAATATTTTAAATTTTTTTAATCATTTTGGTTGATGAACCATAAAATATTTTAATGTTTTGAACGATCTACAATTATTTTAAATTGTCTTGAATTTGGTTCGTGACTCTTAATAGATTATTATGTCATTTAAAGATTATTATGTCATTTAAAAGGGTTTGTTCTTAAATTATAATTGCAATTGAATTTTTGGTTTTTGAATTCTTAAGAAGCTGACTTATAGATGGGTTTTTTTTTTGTACAACACATTGATGCACAGCTGAAACCAAAAATCCCAATGATAATGGCAAACCATTGCCAACTTCCCAGACAGGTCATTCGATTAGCACTGCCAGTACAGAGAGCATTCCAACTACTCCCATGCTAGAGGAGCAATTAAAAATATCATCCCAGTTGTTGAAATTCACATTCAATGAGCTGAAATATGCTACCAGGAACTTTAGGCCAGAGAGTGTTCTAGGTGGAGGTGGGTTCGGCTATGTTTTCAAATGCTGGATAGAAGAGAATGGTACTACCACTGTCAAGCCGGACACCGGCGTCACTGTTACTGTCAAGACACTTCAGGTTTGTTTCATACACTTCAGGCTTGTTTGATATGCAGGCTGTTGTTTTTTTGTTCTCCTTCTTGATATTTGCAATATAGGGTTGTTTTCCCTAAGTTTGCTTTCAGGTTCCTATTGCTTTGCATCGAAATTGGGTGATGGGATTTCATGTTGGCTGAGGATTTGGATTTTTAAGAAGCTTGAATGCGCTATTTTGAGGGTCAACTATGTGAGCCAGTCCAATACTGTTGATTTTATGATTTTTAGTAGGATTGTCTCTGAGATTTTTTTGTATCTTGATGACCTAACTGTTGTGGGTAGTTTTTCTACCTATGCCTAGAAGCCTTAGACAACTTTGATAGTAGAATCAATGCAGAATATCTACAAGGAATCTGAATGTTGGGAAGAAAGTAATTGCTGGCATGTGCCAAACTTATTTACATTATTAAAGTTTAAATAAAACCTAAAAAAAATTATATATATAAAACAAACATTTTTGTTTATTTGGTGTTGATCATGGAAGGATTAGATACAAGTAAAGATGCTAATCTTTATGAAACTTTCAAGTTAATGTGCAACAACATGTGACAATGTCGGGAACATTGCCACCACATGGCTCTTGTTTAACATTATTTTTCATAAAGTGACGATTCACATAAACTCAACAAAAAGGATACCATAGAATTGTATATGACATATTAAAAACATAATAGTTGTTTCAAAATAAAATCTTAAAGTCAAAACATTACAAAAATATCTTATCAACAATTTGTTAAGTTTGACATTTTGCTCAACGACATGAAACTAATCAAGAATATCATGCAGGTCGAAATACACATCAAACTTGACATTTTCTACAGCTTGGCTCTCTTTCTGGACTTCAATGTGTTCTTCCATTAGATCCTCTACTTCTGCAAAATGCCCAAAGTGATAATTTCCAAACATCTCTTTTATTGGTGGTTGAGGCTCTTTTGACATATTTGCTACAAGTGACTCACTAAATTCTCCTTTTTTCAAACCAACTTCCTTCATTTAATCTAGAAGAACTTTATAGCATTAATTATTTTCTTGATATAGCCCGTGGGGGGGCAGAGCAAGTGGTAAATGGAATTGTTTGTGAATGGAAGGTCATGAGTTCAAATCCCCCCTAAATTAACCCGTGGGCCATGGTTCAGGGTGCTGTGGTTTCACCTAGGTTTATAGTGGTAGTGGGATTGGATCTCTGGACCCCGTGTTACGCGAGTACTGGCCCGTCCCCAGTTGTCGATTCCCCTAGTCAAAAAATAAATAAAAATTATTTGCTTGATATAATTGCATTGTAGTGGATCATTATTAATGGATATGCAATTTCTTCCTTTTTGTAAGGAGCATGCTATTGTTGAACCTAATCACCGTATACAAAAAAAAGTTAATGGCATAACAAAACACAAATTTTAAAAGCATATATTAAAGAATATCGATTAATGGTACTAGTTTCACATTCAATATAATAAATATTACCTGATCCCGAGAACAAATCTAAAACTCAATCTCCTTCTTTTAAAAATGTATCTATCAAATAATTAATCAATGCTTGTGGCTTCTGGTAGATGTTTAAAATCTCTCCTTTCAATTCCCTTTCTTCATATGTCAACTTTTTAACCACGACATTATAAGTCAATATTTGACTATATTTTCCTTCACTCTTTTCATTGATTAAAATATTCATAGGTCTCATCTTTTGTCCAACATGCAAGATGTATGTTTTCAATATCACTCATAAATGGATCACTGTTGGAGATACAAATATTAGGCTTATGCCTATAACAAAAATAGATAAGATTCTAATTAAATTATAAAAAAACAAATTTGATTTCTAAATTCAAATGCTTAATAATACGCTACAAATACCTTACCATTAAAGTTGTTTCCTTGAGTTTTATTTATCCTTAAAGGATGTTAGCACTGCTCATGCTTTGTAATGAACCTAAGGAAGCAATCGAGACCAGTAAATATGTATAATAAACATGCAGACAACTAGTTGACATGTGGGCAATATTATCTAGTAAAAAGAAGGGATGAAATAAGATGTGCAGGTGAAACCAAAAGACAAGGTAGGATACTAAATGTTCAGATTCCTAAGCACCGGGATGTTGTTCCCTTTCAGGTTTCGATCATCATCTAGGTTGAAGACTACTAGCAGGATTATGGGAGTCCCAATTGATGCAAACTGAAATATTAACAAGCAAATCCAAGAAACCAATGAATAAGGAAGGATTAGAAAGGTTATAGATATATTTTTAGGATTCTAAAATCAATATTTTCAGGTTTAAAATAGGTCCGAATAGTCGCAAAGAAAGCTAAGGTTCTCACTATGAAAACTAGTCAGTAGGACTATGCAACTAGTCTAACTTCCGTGATTTCCAAACACATAAAAAGGCTTACTAATATTTAGTTTTAGATATTGGATATCATAATTAGAATTTTAAATAAATATAAAACATAAAATGAAGGAAATGGACATGTTTAATAACATTAATTGCTTCGAAATGGAAAACTAGTCATTTTTGCATAGAAATCTAGGCAGGGTGTAAAATATTATTTTGACACTTAATCAAAATAGTTCAGAATGATGTATAATTTGCAAAGACATTAAATAATATCATAATAGAGATATTAAAGTCGAAATAAATCTCACATGAAACTAAGAGGTAGCCACTCATAGAAAAACTCCCTAAAGTATGGCTCCAAAGCTAGGAAACCAAGGAGAATCGAACCCAAAACCTACCAAAATCTATGAATGACCTGAAAGTGATATGAACCTGATATTAAAAAATATATTGGACATCATTACATGAACCATATAATATTGGGGTCGAAATTCCAATTACATTACTCCAAAATTGCGAGAATAACGTAGAAATGAGAGAAGGAAGGAAGAAGAGTGAATGTCACTAATAGGTGGCCTCCAATCTGTTTTGAATGATATGATAATTGAATTAAGGAGACATAAATAACTGCAAAAAATATTCTTTAATGTCTTCACTAACATGAGAGACGAAAATACAAGATTCAATGGCTAAGGGGCACACCACCCAAAGCTACAGTTGAGGCACAACACTCAACCTCTGAGTGCAACTCTTAATTCAAAACAAAAATGATAAAAAGTTGTGAATATTAGCCTATGTAACTTTTGGCATAATGACCCACTTTGGACATCACTTTGGAGATAATGACCCACTTTCCTTCTTGAATGTGCCCTCACTTGGACATCAGTTTTGGCATAATGACATACTTTCCTTCTTGAAAGCACCCTCACTTGCTAATATTAACCTATGTAGCTTTTCTGGATGTTTCTAATCCTTCTTGGGTTGCACAAATCAAGAAATTTCCTTTCTTTTTTTATTTTTCCTTGAGTTTCTTGTCTTTTTTACAGTTGCGATCCTTTTCTTGCTTTCTGCTTTTCTTCTTTTTGCCAGTTTCCTATTTTTTACTTACACCTTTCTTTGGGACAATTTCTTCTAGTTTCCAACTTTGGTACGGAAATTCTTAAGGCCCACCTTTTCTCCTATGCACCCTCCTATGAATTTACAACTCATAAAAATTATTAATAATTAATTAATCAAACTATGATTTTCATCATTTCTAATTTAATGTAATAATTTAATTACACAAGCTAACTTTGGCCCATAATGTAACCCTTTATTTATTTTTTCTCCACTAGGACTCATGGAGTTGAGTGGGTTAGGTTTGACCATGGAACTATGAAAAATGGGGACATTACAGTCCTCCCCTCCTAAAATTACTTGTCCTGAAGCAATTTAAGATCTATAGGTAAACTTGACAAGCTTTGGAATTCCAAATTCCAACTGAACTCAATGGAAGTGCCACCATGTTGTTGCTACTCTACTCTAATTATAAATGTATATCCAAATTGATCCCAGGAACCCACTGCTTGTGTTGCATCCCATACATCAATGCAATCTGAAATGACCCATCCATTCATGGACCCCACTGCCACTTATACATCCTCCCAAACATAACAACCAATTGGAGGAATCTATCATTAGGAAGGAGGTCAATATCACACCACCACACTAGAAGTCGATCACTCCCAATGCAAAATTGAACATCTATGAGACTCTCCCACCAAGCATGGAACTCCTCAATTTGGGGATGAACCATATTAAGTCTCTCCAAAATATGAAATCCCATGTGCACGCGAGCACTAAAACTCACATTACTGCTGCTCCAAATACATAGGTGGTGATCCCATGTCCATCCATATATACTAAGAACATCATATAAGAACCATAGATGCTCATATTTCTCACAAGTATTGCAATATGTATCATATAAATCTCTGTAAATGAAAACAATGATGTCAATCATGTGCCTTTTTATCTAGGAAGGGAGTGGAAAGATACCCCATCCAACCAAACTAAGTGAAAAGCAAAGTGCTTCCCTAGGTGAAAACATCCAATGTCTCAACCCTCTGCCACTGGTCAAACGATGAAATAATCCATCCAAATATGTGTATTTCCTCCACATAAACCACCTTGTGCAGCAAGGTAGATCTCTCAACAACTTCTCTTGGCAGCTGGCTTGCTTAGGTTCCTTCCACCAACCATGAGAAAAAATATTTCTGCAAGAAGACTCTATGTGTGACATGTAATATTCCATCCAATCCATATGTGGATGAATGGAATCAAATGGTAGCAATATGTGCCTATGCTGTTGATCACAAAACATGCCAATATTAGAAGCATCAATAAATTTACAAAAGGAAAATTTACCTTCTAGAATCTCAAATTGTGAAGTGCATCGATCCATAGGTGGATAGAATTTTCTGCAGCTAGATCCCAATGGATTGAAATCAAGACGATGGTTGCTGATTCTAGGTGGAATGAACTCAAGTACCTTCTCCATCCATGAGTCTTCCTCATCTAGAGAAATCTTATGACCCCCCAATCATGGAACTAGTGCACAACTCCAATTGCTCAAGTCTTTGCCACTGGGTCCACTCAATGGGTGCAAGTGAATGAAGGAGGTATCAAAGAACGCAAGTGGATGCCTCTGTTGCTTTTGGGAATGGAATTATGCATTAATAAATTCATCATGAACACATGTGGGGCATCATGATCCTCCTGTGGCACCAACAAGGAAAATCCATTCACCCCATGTTCATCCCCAAATGATGTGGCTGAATTAAAGATGCGGGGTGAATAATTGTGAACCAACCTCATATATTTGCAATTCTCATCCACCAAACTTATGGCTGCATATTATTCGTCACTGGTTGATCCAACTAAGATGAGCTCATCTAACTCTTCCATATATAAGAAACTCTCTCGAGGAAACAACTCAAGTTTTCTCTAGGAAAGATCAATTGCTTGGTTCTCATCAAGCTTATTTGCACACTCCTCAAGCACATGTAAAACAAAATGCATATGATGATCCACCATCTCATGAGGTTCCTCCATATGATCAATAATGCAACCAGCCTTGTAAGGATTACTGAATGGTGTGTAGGATGGAAGGTGTGATCTTTGCAACTTTTCATGAAGTTTCTCTATCTCCATCTTGGACTCTTGGAGTGCACATTGAGTAATATTCAAGGAATCTTGGGTGGGTATCAAATATTGTGTGAGATTTAAAATATATTCTTCATCCTTCAAGGATGCACCACGAAATAATCAACAATATCAAGCAAATTTTCTCCATTAAAAAGCAAATGGAGAAAATTACCTTTGATGCTTGTCATGGCCTTCTAAAACTTCTCCATGTATTCCATTGAATATTGCTCCTCCAACTTCCAACATAGATTTTTCATTAATGCATGGGTGCCATGGAGAGTGTGTAGGGACTTTTTGATCTTGCACTCACTTATATTTAGTGGCCCTGCAAGAAAATGAAGTTCTAGAAAATGAGTCTCTTCTTCTTCCCTCTTTCTTTGATCAACTTCATGAAACTCAAGTGGTGGTGTGGAAGTTGATCTTGGTTATTTTTTAGCTGCTACAAGGTAGTCATCTTCATGCTCAAAGGAATGGGTACTTGCAAGCATCTCCTCAATAGGAATCTCTATATCACCAACATAGAGAGATGAACATCCATCAGTAGAAGTTCTACTATCCATGGATTGAATATTTAGATATTCTTTTACACACCCTTCTCCTTCGTTGCCAATATATTGCAATGACTTTCGCTCCCTTTCGTCTATCTCTCCTTCATGGATATTCTCAATGATGATAGTGGGATGTGGATTCTCACTCATGTCAAGCCTCTCCTCTGATGTGGCTACAAATGCATCATGATACAAGGGAATACAAAAATCTGAACTGTGTTATTGTTCATCCCTTTGCTTCATATTTTCCGCTTCATGTGGTGGAGCTATGGTAGTTTTATCTTACACCAAATATTTTGGTTCACATCCAACTGATGTGTGCTTTTATTCTACTTCATTGTGAAGTTCAAATGGTGATTTCAGATCTGATCTAGGTCCTTCTTTTGGATATGATCCAAAATATGTCTTACCACCATCGACAACATTGTCCTCCTTGTTTTCTTCTAACTCACACTCCTCTTCATGGAACTTTTCTTCTACGCTGCAGTCACTTTGTAGTGACTTCCTCTCCCCATAGTTGTCCTTCATTTTGCAGCCCTCATATGCAAGTGGAATATTTTCATCCTCTAATGGATCATGTGGCAGCAAGTAGACATGGTTGCTGCAAAAATCAGAACTCTTGTCATACTTGTGCTTGATATTTTCCTCTTCCTTGCTTGGAGAGATGGAGTAACTTGATTCCTCCTTGCATTGGCTAGAACAACAAAGATCCACTTGTGCATCTACTTTGGTTCCCTTTGGTTATAATAACCCCACTTCTTTGCACACACTATCAATCATATGTGCAATCCTTACTTCATTTTCTTGGAAATAGGGGTTCTTGAACAACTTCTTCATCTCAAGGTAGCAATAATCTCGAAAAGAAAAGACCTCCCTTATCTCTTCTTTTAAAGCATAGTATTACAAGAAGTACTATAATGATTCCTTAGAGTTCTTTCCATTGAAAAATTTACCAACAACACCTGTATATTTATTCCATATGAATTCATTATAAGCTGGAATATAGAAGTCATCAACATCATCCCTAATGAATCTAGCTGAGGAACTACATGAGGGCTCTTCATAGTCTTATTCTTCGATCAGAAAAGGTACCAACCTCATGAAGGGAAATTTATTCAATTGAGATTTATTTCCATAGGGTTGTATGAAAGAGCTATGATACCACTGTAATGAACCTAATGCAGCAATCGGGTCCACTAACTCTGCATAATAAATATGCAGAGAACTAGTTGATAGGTGGGAAATATTATCAAGTAAAAAGAGGGGATAAACTGGGATGTGCAGGTGAAACCAAAAGAAAAGGTATGAGAATAAATGTAAAATATTCCTAATCACCTGGATGTTGGGCCATTTTAGGTTTTGAGAATCATCTAGGTCGAAGTCTATTACCAGGCTTTTGGGAGTCCCAACTGGTGCAAACTGAAATATTAACAAGCCAATCCAAGCAACCAATGGCTAAGGAAGGATTAGGAAGGTTTTAGATATATTTTTAGGATTATAACATCAATATTTTTAGGTTTAAAATAGGTGTGAACAATCACAAAGAAATCTAAGGGTCGCACTATGAAAACTAGTCAGTAGGACTATGCAGGTAGTCTAACTTACTAATCAGTGATTTCCACATGCATAAAAAAATTACTAATATTCAGTTTCAGACATTATATACCATCATTATAATATTAATTAAATCTTATAACATAAAATAAAGGAAATGGACATGTTTAGATACACTAATTGCTTTGAACTAGAAAAATAATCGTTTTTGCATAGAAATCTAGGCAAGGTCTAAAAGATTATTATGATACTTAATCAAAACAGTTCATAATGTTGTATGATTTGTAGATACATTAAATAATATCATAATAGTTCCATGAGAGTCAAAATACATCACAAAAGAATCTAAAAGGTAGCCTCTCATAGAAAAACTCTTTAAAAGTATGGCTCAGAAGCTAGGAAACCAAGGAGAATCGAACCCAGGACCTCCCAAACTATGTGAATGACATGAAAGTGATATAAACCTGATATTAAAAAATATATTGGACATTAATACATGAACCATGTAATATTGGGGTCGAAATTCCCTTTACATTGCTCCAAAAATTGCTAGAGTATCATAGAAAGGAGAGAAGGAAGGAAGAAGAGTGAACGTCACTGATAGGAGACCTCCAAGCTCTTATGAATGATCTAATAATTGGGTTAAGGAGACATAAATACATGTGAAAAATATTCTTCAATGGATGCACTAACATGAGAGACCAAAATACAAGATTCACTGGCTAAGGGGCACACCACCCAAAGCTACAATTGAGGCACATCACAAAACCTTTGAGAGAAACTCTCAACTCAAAACACAAAGGATCAAAAGTTGTGAATGGTGTGATCCACCTCATTTTTATAAACTTTGATTGCTTCTAGAGTTTCCTTCATGGAAATTCAAATTCTAGATGAGTTGGCTGATTTTTGGACATCACTTTTGGCAAAATTACCCACTTTCCTTCTTGAATACACACTCACTTGCTAATATTATTCTATGTGGATTTTCTGGATGTTTCTAATCCTTCTTGGGTTGCACAAATCAAGAAAATTCATTTCTTTTTTGCTTTTCCTTGAGTTTCATGTCTTTTTTACAGTTACCAGCTTTTTCTTGCTTTCTGCTTTTCTTCTTTTTGCTGGTTTCCTATTTTTTACTTACACCTTGCTTTGGGATGATTTCTTCCAATTTCCAACTTTGGTAAGGCAAGTCTTGAGGCCCACCTTATCTCAGTATGCTCCCTCCTATGAATTTACAACTCATAAAATTATTAATAATTAATTAATCAAACTATGATTTTTATCACTTCTAATTTAATGTAATAATTTAATTACATAAGCTAACTTTGGCCCATAATGTAACCCTTTATTAATTTATTTAATTTTTCTCCACTAGGACCCATAGAGTTGAGTGGGTTAGGTTTAACCAAGGAACTATGCAAAATGGGGACATTACATCATTGTACATTTGAATGGAAAACAATAAATCTCCTTAGAGGTGATGTTGTGACATCCATAAATACCAAAACGACTTTATTGAGTGATTGGTAAGTATAAGGATCACAATTGTAAGTAATAGCTTTGATATTGTATCCATGAGGGATATTTGCAATAACTAGGGAGTACTCATTTTTAGGAACAATATTTTCAATGTTTGTACAATCACCAAAAATCACTTTATATTGCACAATGTCGAGACCATTCCAAACGTGATTATCAAGAGTATCATCAAGTTCAAGGCTTGCAAGACGTTGTCTTCTTTGTCGTTCTATTTTGGCTCTTCGAATATGAATTTTGAAATACTCTGGTATTGTACCCTTCTTTAGGATCTTTGAAAAAAATATTACATCTATAAGTAATAAAATAGAAATGAATTGACTTACAAATAAATAAAATAGAATATATCATAAATCAAGATACATTTTCATATGCAACAAGACTTTTTTTTTTAATTTTACGGAGTTGGAGTTTCAATAGTTGAATTTGACATCATTCCAACTCTTCTCGACCAACATTATAACCATATCCTCTTGTATTTTCATGTAAACCTTATGACTACATGATGTAAAAATAAATGACATTTACAATCATGTCTAATAATATAATACAATTACCCGGATGCAGGTGATCGCCAGCACAACATTGACGTGGGGGAGGTTGACAGGGCTACCCCCCTCCCCGCGTGAGCTCTTCATGTCATGCCATCTTTCGACGGGCATTTATACAAGGCTAGGATGTGCCCAGCTCTAGACTCGCCGATGGGACATGCTTGTCACCTCGCAGGAAGACTGCATTAACTCGCCAGCTCGTTGCATGGATCATCGTGCTCACTTTTTCACCACCCTCCTCATTGTGAACACAACCATTTTCTCCATCCTTCATCGCTCTCGCTCTCAAGCTTCCACAAATTCTATGAGCTCGGCTCCGATCCACACGATGAGGCTCAGTTCGGTTCTGGTTTCCACCATCTCTAGCCACTCAACCATGTCCAGGAGACAACGTGGTGCTCCTCGTCGTGGAAGGCAGGGAAGAGGCACATAGGTAGGGCGCCAATTCCCACTCTCAGATCATGCAAGTGGGGACGGATTGGAGGATATACCGGTTTTAAAAGAGTATGTAGATGTATTTTAGGAAGAAATTATGGAATGCCTCCGAAAAGGGAACTAGATTTTACCATTGAGCTGATACCGGGTGCAGTACCCAGCTCAAAGGCCCCTTATCAGATGATCATACTTGAACTTAATGAACTTAAGTCACAATTAAAAGAACTTATTGACAAGAAATATATTCGACCCAGTGTGTCTCCCTGGGGGGCACCTGTCATCTTCATTAAGAAAAAGGACGGAACTCTACGACTTTGGATAGATTACCGTCAGTTAAATAAGATGACTATTAAAAATAGATACCCGTTACCTCACATAGATGATCTGTTTGATCAACTACGTGGAGCCACGGTGTTTTCAAAAATTGATTTACGGTCTGGATATCACCAAGTTAGGATTAAAGATGGAGACATCTTTAAAACAACTTTTAGGACTCGATATGGCCATTACGAGTTTGTTGTCGTGCCATTCAGGCTTACCAACGCTCTAGCTATTTTTATGTGTCTGATGAATAATGTAATGCATAAATATTTGGATAAGTTTGTGGTCGTGTTTATCGACAACATAGTAATCTATTCAAAATATGAAGAAGAGAATAAAGAACATTTAAAAATTGTCTTGCAAGAGTTGTGAGATCATCAACGTTTTGCAAAGTTTAGTAAATGTGACTTCTTTAAAGATAAAATCCAGTACTTAGGTCATGTGGTGACTAAAGAAGGAATTTTGGTAGATCCCGAAAAGATAAAGGTGATTGAAGATTGGCCAGTTCCTAAATATGTAACTGATGTTCAATCCTTCCTGGGAATTACCAGTTATTACCGGAGGTTCATTGAAGGGTTTTCGAAAATTGCAAATCCGATAACCTCTTTGAATAAGAAGGGAAACAAATTTGATTGGAATCAGAAATGCGAGGATAGTTTTAAAAAGTTAAAAACCTTATTAACCAGCGCACCTATTTTAAGAATAGCTGATCTAAATAAAGATTTTATAGAGTGTACTGACGCTTGCAATGATGGTTTAGGTAGAGTATTGACTCAAGAAGGGCATGCTATCGCTTATGAGTCTAGGAAATTAAAAATTCATGAAAAGAATTATGCAACTTATGACTTGGAATTAGCTACTGTCATACATGCTCTAAAGATGTGGCATCATCATTTAATTGGAAGAAAATTTATTCTAATGATAGATAATAAAGGACTAAAATATCTGTTAGTTCAACCTAATCTGAATGCTAGACAAGCTAGGTGGCTAGCTTTTCTAAGTGAGTATTATTTCGAAATTCAGCACATTAAAGGGAAATAAAATAAAGTTGTTGATGCATTAAGTAGAAATGCAAAGCTGAACTTTACAGCAGTTATCAGCACTTATACAACAGATCTGGAAGATCAGCTTAAAGCAGGGTTAGAACAAGATGAAATTTACCAAAAATTACAAGCTAAAGCAAAAGAAAATCCAACAGAAAGTTTAAGTAAAGGGTACAGCTTGAATGAAAAAGGATTTTTACTGTATAAAGACATAATGTATGTACCTAATGTACCTAAAGTTAAGTTATTAATTTTAGATGAAATCCATAAAACTCCTTACTCAGGCCATCCAGGTTATCAGAAGACTATAACTATGTTAAGAAAAGAATATTTTTGGCCAAACATGAAGACTGAACTAGCGGAATATATCGCTAGATGTTTTGAATGTCAACAAGTAAAAAATGAACATCAACATCCAGCTGGATTACTTCAGCCATTACCCATTCCTGGCTGGAAATGGGCGATAATTAGTCTTGATTTTGTTATTGGACTGCCTAAAAATGAAAATTTAAATGATTCTATAATGGCAATAGTTGACAAATTGAGTAAAGCAACCCATTTTACACCTATAAAAAATACTTATAAAGCTGCAAACATAGTTGATATCTTTTTAAAGCAAATTTTCCAACTACATGGGATACCGAAAGTTATAATCTCAGATCGAAACCCTAAATTTATAGGTAACTTTTGGAAATATCTGTTTAAAGGATTAAATACTACATTAAATTTTAGTACCTCGTTCCATCCTCAAACTGATGGACAGTCTGAAAGAGTAAATCAAGTATTGGAAGATTTACTATGAATGTATGTAAAGGATCAGCCTGGTAAATGGGAAGATTATTTACATCTGGTAGAATTTGCTTACAATAATAATTATCAGGCTTCAGTCAGATTTAGTCCTTTCGAAATTTTGTATGGAAGGAAATGTAACACTCATATCTCTTGGAGTAATTCAGTGGACAGGTTAGTATTAGGTCCTGAGCTATTGAAAGAAATGGAAGAAATTGTAAAGCAGGTACAAGGTAATCTGAAAATTGTGTAAGATCGACAGAAAAGTCAAGTAGACCTTAAAAGAACTCCAAAAGAGTTTCAGGTAGGTGAACATGTGTTCATCAAGGTGAGACCCAAAAAGAACTCTCTAAGATTAGGTAGTTGTGCAAAACTAGCACCTCGTTACTGTGGTCCTTTTGAAATACTGTCCAGGATTTGACAGGTAGCCTATCACTTAGCCTTACCATAGAATTTAAGAGTTCACAATGTTTTTCACATTTCTATATTAAAGAAATATGTTCATGATGCTACTCATGTTGTTAACTGGAATGATGTACAGGTGGAACCCGAAGGAGATTTTCTGGTGGAATCGGACTATATCCTCGAGCAGAGGGAGATCACACTTCGGAACCGCACCATTGGTTAGGTGAAGGTGCAATGGAAGCACTTTAGTCCAAAGGAAGCCACCTGGGAATTGGAAAGTCATATGCGAGATGCATATTCAATTCTGTTCCAGGGGAATTCTGAGGACAAGGAATAAATAACATCGAGGATGATGTTATAATTTAAGGGCGTGTGTATGTCACATGCCCCAATTTTGCAAAAACAATTTTATATTATTGAGGAACATTATGTTAAATTTTATGCTAAGTTGTAATTAATGACCAGTGGGGTCAAGAATATTTATTGTATATTCAGGATATTTTATTTATAAATAAATAAATGAAGAGACAACAGCTTAGGAGAGCTATTAAAAGAGTGTTTACTGGTCAAATTGGTAGAGAAGACTAGGTGGAGAGCAAATTTACATGTGACAGCATCCTCAAACCACTTCCAACTGTTGCAGGTGGAAACCTCCATACATTTGTGGTCATGATTCCCCAAGAAAGTGGAATCAGAGCAAGTGGCTCAATTAATGAAAACTGACCCAGAAGACCTAGGCATCTTTATAAAAATTCTCATTGAGGAGAGCTAAGGCTGCTCATTCTAGAGAAGTGATCATTTAGGGTGAATGAATGTACTTTAGAGAAATTCAATGGAAGGGAATCTGGAAATTGTTTGAGGGGATAACTGCTATGAATGATCTAGTTGCAGCTTTTAAGCTGAAAATCATACTGCTGAGAGCATATTGTTTTGTTGAGGTATTGAACTAAGTCAGGTGACAGAGGGTTCTACAGTTGCATTCTTCACCCAGTTCTCAACCAAGAAGACCAGGAATAGGCTCGGGGGTCCTAAGGAAGCATTGTTTGAGCGCTCTCCAGGATATTGGTAGGGAGGAACGGCCTCCTAAAGCTGTTGTCGTCTTGTCCTAAACAGGTTCTATGTTATTTTATTTTACTGTCTGAGTTAAATAAATATTAGTTCAGCTGCTACATGAATGTTAAAGTTCAGAGTTTGTGAAAGGTTAGATTAAGTATTTTTATTTGATTATTTATAGCAATGAAATTGGTTAGGGAAGTAATGAAATAGAAAGAAATTAAATTTCTAGACTGTGTTTTTCTACACCTGGAAAACAGGTCGTACTCTAGCACAGTTAGAATGCCTTAAGTAAATGAAATAATTCTTAAGAGAATGAAAATAGTAGATATGATTTTGTATTTGTAGATAGCAGAGTAAATTTTATTTCAACGTTTAAAGTACAATGAAAAAGCAGTGTTATGGTTTGTTGTATTTACTGTTTTACTTAATGTAACTAAATGAAAATGCAGGAAAAATAAATAGTAAATTACTTTAGTTTTACAGTAATAGTATACTAATAAAAATAAAAGTTTATAGGAGATAATAACTAAATATATAAGCAAGTTATTAACCAAACAGTATCTTATTTTAAATTATTAACTTATCCTAACTATTACTTAATAAAAACCAGCTAGGGTTTTGTTAATAACCCCTTTATTCATGAAAAATTAAACAGAGTTCTAGAGTTAACTTTCTATTTTCTACAGAATTCCAAATAAATATAAATTACAGAGTAGTAAATAAAAATACATGTAAATATAAATAATAAACGAAATAAACTGAGAAGTAAATATATAAGTGTTTTTTATTTTATTTTATGTGAAAGAAAAACCATAGGGTCGAAACCCCTTCAACTAATTTATCCAATTACAAAATAACCAGTAAGTATAACCAGTTACATTATTAACTGTGTAACAAAATTATCAAGAAGGCTATAATCCATATAATAGACTGACCACAGTCTTTCTGCAAGTAAATAAATTTTATAAACCTTTTAAAAACAGTAAAATAACACATTAATTATAGGTTAACAAAGCCACTGCAAAAACGATACAGAGCTCCAAGATTGATGAAGTCTTTCTTTTAATTAAAAACCAACTGTATTACATTATGAAGCCGTAAGGCTAAGTCTTAACCAAAAACTACTTTCATATCACAACTCAAGGGCCAGTATTACCCAGTGTAAACAACAAGGGTTTTTATGTAAAATCTGAGTAACAACATACTAAAGTATATAACCAACGAAGAAACCGAAGAACATGCTTTCAAGCACTATGTTGTTCCTTCCAACAACCCTCATCGCAAGTAGGGAAAAACCCACATTGAATCAGGGCTTACCAGGTGGGGCCACGAGTTCACTGAAGCTGGTAGTTGTATTATTTTCCACTAAATATTGGAGCTTTTATGGGTTCCTGTAAAGAGCACATTACCGAGCGTTAGAACGATGCTCAGCTTCTAAGGTTAAACCCTAACGATATTAATAACTTAACAAAGAGTTTTTCATATCAAAGAATTGAGTTGTCTTTAACTGCAAGTAAGAAGAGAATTCTAGCAACGAAGAAGTTGTCACCAGCTTTAGCAAATTACACAGAGGAGTATTCAAACCCCTACGCCGACCCTGGAGTGGAGACAGTATCAACAAACTTAAACTTCACAAAGCCGTGATGAGCTACAAGACAGACAGAACTGAAACCATGGACAGGTCGCGAGCCAAACTCTTAAACAAATAACCACTCGCGCAGTAAGGCTCACAACCATGAATATTCGAGACCTAAGACTAAGTAATGAGACTACACAGTAGCAAACACAAGCTACGGAGCAAGCATAGCATAGGAACAGCCTCTTATGGCCGCCAAGAAAACTACACAGAGAAACCCATAGGCCAACAAAACCCTCGGAGTCAAATGGCATGTGAATAGGGTTTCATGTCTTTTAAGTCACCAATGCATGGACGAGAGCAGACCACGTGCCCTCCAAATCTTTCAACCACGCAAGGGTCTTGTCTATAGTCATCTGCATTTTCATTTATCAACATATTATTGCCATGATCAATACAACGCTATGAAATCGACTATAGAATGTAAATATATATATTCATTATTGAAACATAAAACTATATCATTGTAATCGATAGTATCGAGGGTTGTCATAATTGTTAATGGTGACTCTATGTCGTTGACCATAGAGTAAGGATGTAAAAACCTTGCCATTGAAACAATCCCAAGGTCGACCATAGTATAAACATTTCTAAATAATGATTTGTATGTTTACTTTGCAAATCGACTTTGAAATAATTACATATTATTTGTAGTACAAACCATATCTTTTGCAATCGATGGTTTAAGATTAGTTATAATTTTTAGTAACTAATATATGTAGTTTGACTATAGAGTAAAGGTGTTTAAACCATGTCAAATAAACAATCACGAGGCTCGACCATAGTGTAAACTTTTACAAATAACATTTTGTATGCTCAACTTGCCAATGACAATAATAGTGAATCTTATCATTATTTACAAAGTCAATTTTTGATTGTTTGTGCTTACTTGGTCTTAGCATAGCATAGGAATATTTGTTTATAATGTTTCACTTGATATAGACCTTAGGTTAGAAGTTCTAGGTAGTAAAATCTACCATAGTAGTTATTATAAACTACAACTTATTATAGTGAGGCAACATTATAATAGTAATTTTACTTTTGTGTAAACCATGCACAAGGTTTATAAATCATAGGAATCACACTAATAATGTATTTACCTATGATTTAGACTTATAAAAGTGGTGGTAGGTAGTATTCCATCTCAAGATGATGTATCTAGTTACAAGAACAAAATTATGATATGTCTTGGAAATTTCCAGGTAGTAAGATTTCCACAAGATGCAAGTAACAATTATATTTGGTACATTATAAAATAATGTGGTATTGTATATTATTACAATAATACATGCAGCAAGGGAATAATTTATGTACTGAAGTTTATAACTTAATGTTTAGTATATGTACATACAAACAACAAGTTAATAAATTCCATGGCTAGTAAGAAAGAGACAAAATAGAAACATGTACTCTATTGGAAATCCTTACCTTGAGATTGATAGGAGTACTTTCATGAATAAAAGACAATACATTTAAACATAACATTAGTGGTATGAGCATGTTAAAGTAGAAGTAATTGTATGAGGAAGAACTTGAGCATTAAGCTCATAGTAAGTATCTTTTTGTTTAGCTAAGTATGTTAAAGATAACAATCTTTATGACTAAACATTGAATACTGTCTTAGAAACAAAAACTATAGAAGACAATTAGTTTACCTCATCAGAGTTTTGCTTTTTAATAATCAGTTTATTTACTAGCATATTAACATGCAACAGAAATACTTCTTGCTACCTTACGAATTAAACTCCTATTGGATTGTTCGTTACCTATTGAACCTGTAAGAACCAACAGTTCATCTGCGTTAGCATAATGCTAAGTAAGCCCCAAGTTTTCCAAGATAGATTTTCACCTACTTGCCAAAAAAAGTAGAAACTATCACTAAAGCTAAAAGCAATCTGGATACAAGTCATTCCTGTATGACTTATGAAAAAGAAAGTTGTATTAGTTTTTGTATTTTGAAACTAATTGATACTAATTATTAAACTGTTTCATTTTCTGCTAATCGCTAGCAGTTAGTGAACTGTGTATTCGGACATTTTATGTTATCTTAAAATTTTTAAATTCTTATGAAATTTTGGGGTTATGACATGTGGTATCAGAGCACAAGGTTCAAACACTAGGCCTTGATGAAGCTCAACTTGCTTATATGAAATAGTGAATTTGAATCATTTTTTATGATGTTGTTTTCTTTTAATGTTATCAACAGAGAAATTGTTTCTGAGTTTAACAACAGGTATGGAAAGACTGGAGGAATATGCGGAAGAGGAATCTCCCTATACTAAACAAGAAAATTTACAAAGAGAACCTATACAAGAAGTCATAACCACTAATTCATCGGAACTTTTACAAACAGTAAAAGAATTAAAATCTGAAATGGAATCTGTCAAAAAAGAAAATGAGAGGATTCTGAGAGCTCAGGAAGAGCTGAATCAAATTCTAACAGAAAGATTTCATACTGAGGGAAGGGGTAAAAGAGCTGATTCAGAAGATATAAGTTACCAACATAAGTATAAAAAGACTAAATCGACTAAAAATGAAAGTAGCTCATCTTCCGAAGTATTTGGTGATTAACGTAATTTTCATTCTACTAGTGATAGTAGTGAGGATGACCACTATACTAGAAAGAGAAAATATAAACCCTATGAAGAAATTTCTGGAGAGTTTAAAAAGATTAAGCCGCCAACATTTAATGGAGAAACTGAAAAGAGGGAGGAAGCGGAATCTTGGTTCTCTAGGATGAAAAAGTACTTCCAAATTTATAACTTTTCTAACCAATTAAAGGCTAGAATGGCTATCTATAACCTTTAAGAGAAAGCTGATATATTGTGGAAAGATTTAAAGAGAGTGAAAGGAATAAGAGAGAAGAACATAAATTGGAGTACCTTCAAGAAGTACTTTAGAAATAAATTCTTATCTGAACAGTACTATGAAGAAAGGGCTAAAGAATTCTATGAGCTAAAGCTAGGTACAATGACTATGAAAGATTTGAACAGTAATTTTTTAAGTCTACTTAAGTATGTGCCATATCTTGTGGATGAAAAACTGAAGGTACAGCGGTTTCTCAGCTGTCTACCTTATCACATAAAGGATAGGATTGAGTATGGCAATCCAAAAATTTTGGAAGAAGCTATGATGAAAGCCAACTTCTGTTATGAACAAAATCGGAAAAAGGAGAGTATGGCCAACTGGAAGGCCAAAAAGAATAATAATTATGATCAAAACAAGAAAGAGTTTGTGCCCAATTGGAATTCTAAAAATAATAAGGCCAGAAATTTTTCTATTAAGAATTTCCAGGGGAATAAGAATAATTCATAGAACAATCAGCACAATCAAAAGAGTAAAGAGTCTGCTAATAATCACAGTAATTACACAAAAAAATTTGATAAAAAAGAACCCATAAAGTGTTGGGAGTGAATGGCCCACATTATGCCTCAGTCTGTCATAATCGAAAAAAGACTGTTAGTAATATCCATACAATACAGGAGGAGATGACTGTTGGAGATTTAGCGAGGACTATGCCCAGGATCAATGCATACCTGGAGAATCGGCAAGCAGACTATCAAACTTCCATGGTGGAAGTAGAAGGTAAGATAAACCAAACACCCATAGCTATTTTAATTGATCCAGGAGCTAGTTTAAGTTATATTTCACCTAATTTGGTAAAAAAATGTATACTGCTTGTTGAAAAGTTTGTAAGTTCTTGGTTGGTTCAATTAGCTACTGGTGCAAAGAGGAAGGTAACTAGTTTTGTAAAGAATTGTGCAATAGTTATGGATCAATTTGAAACTTTTGTAAAGCTTAATGTACTACCTCTGGGTTCTTAGGACATACTAATTGGTATGGATTGGTTAGAGCAGCATAGGGTGATTTTGAATTGCTATGACAAAACCCTTACTTGTATAAATAAAGATGGAAAACCAATAAGTGTAAAGGGAATCCCTAGAAAAACAACCGTAAGGCAGATTTCTGCTCTGCAGCTTAAGAGAGTTGTTAGGAAAGGTTGTAAGGCTTATGCAGTAACAATAACTAATGAGGAAAATCTAAATAATATAGATAAATTAAAATTGGAGGATATACCAGTTTTAAAAGAGTATGCAGATGTATTTCCTGAAGAAATTCCGGGACCACCTCCAAAAAGGGAACTAGATTTTACCATTGAGCTGATACCAGGTGCAGTACCCAGCTCAAAGGCCCCTTATCGGATGAACATACTTGAACTTAATGAACTTAAATCACAATTAAAAGAACTTATTGACAAGAAATATATTCGACCCAGTGTGTCTCCCTAGAGGGAACCTGTCATCTTCGTTAAGAAAAAGGATGAAACTCTATGACTTTGCATAGATTACCATCAGTTAAATAAGATGACTTTAAAAAATAGATACCCGTTACCTCGCATAGATGATCTGTTTGATCAACTACGTGGAGCCACGATGTTTTCAAAATTTGATTTATGGTCTGGACAATACCAAGTTAGGATTAAAGATGAAGACATCTTTAAAACAACTTTTAGGACTCGATATGGACATTACGAGTTTGTCGTCATGCCATTCGGGCTTACTAACACTCCAGTTGTTTTTATATGTCTAATGAATAATGTAATGCATAAATATTTGGATAAGTTTGTGGTCATGTTTATCGACGACATATTAATATATTCGAAATATGAAGAAGAGCATAAAGAAAATTTAAAAATTGTCTTGCAAGAGTTGCGAGATCCTAACTTGCAAAGTTTAGTAAATGCGACTTCTTTAAAGATAAAATCCAGTACTTAGGTCATGTGGTGACTAAAGAAGGAATTTCGGTAGATCCTGAAAAGATAAAAGCGATTGAAGATTGGTCAATTCCTAAATATGTAACTGATGTTCGATCCTTCATGGGAATTACCGGTTATTACCGGAGGTTCATTGAAGGTTTTTCGAAAATCGCAAATCTGATAACCTCTTTGCATAAGAAGGGAAATAAACTTGATTAGAATTAGAAGTGCGAGGAAATTTTTAAAAAGTTAAAACCCTTATTAACCAACGCACCTATTTTAAGAATAGTTGATCCAAATAAAGATTTTAGAGTGTGTACTGACGCCTACAATGATGGTTTAGGTGGAGTATTGACTCAAGAAGGGCATGTTATCGCTTATGAGTCTAGGAAATTAAAAATTCATGAAAATAATTATGCAACTTATGACTTGGAATTAGCTATTGTCATACATGCTCTAAAGTTGTTGCATCATCATTTAATTGAAAGAAAATTTATTCTAATGACAGATAATAAAGGACTAAAATATCTGTTAGTTCAACCTAATCTGAATGCTAGACAAGCTAGGTGGCTAGCTTTTCTAAGTGAGTATGAAATGCAAAGCTGAACTTTACAGCAATTATCAGCACTTATACAACAGATCTGGAAGAACATCTTAAAGCAGGGTTACAACAAGATGAAATTTACCAAAAACTACAAGCTAAATCAAAAGAAAATCCAACAGAAAGTTTAAGTAAAGGGTACAGCTTGAATGAAAAAGGATTTTTACTGTATAAACACAGAATGTATGTACCTAATGTACCTAAAGTTAAGTTATTAATTTTAGACAAAATCCATAAAACTCCTTACTCAGGCCATCCAGGTTATTAAAAGACTGTAACTATGTTAAGAAAATAATATTTTTGGCCAAACATGAAGACTGAACTGGCAGAATATATCGCTAGATGTTTTGAATGTCAACAAGTAAAAACTGAACATCAACATCTAAATAGATTACTTCAGCCATTCGCCATTCCTAGCTGAAAATGGGAGATAATTAGTCTTGATTTTGTTACTGGACTGCCAAAAATCAGAATTTAAATGATTCTATAATGGTAGTAGTTGACAAATTGAGTAAAGTAGCCCATTTTATGCCTGTAAAAACTACTTATAAAGCTGCAAACATAGATGATATCTTTTTAAAGAAAATTTTTCGACTAGATGGGATACCGAAAGTTATAATCTCAGATCGAGACCCTAAATTTACAGGTAACTTTTGGAAATTTCTGTTTAAAGGATTAAATACTACACTAAATGTTAGTACCTCGTTCCATCCTCAAACTGATGGACAGACTGAAAGAGTAAATCAAGTACTAGAAGATTTACTAAGACTGTATGTAAAGGATCAGCCTGGTAAATGGGAAGATTATTTACATTTGGTAGAATTTGCTTACAATAATAATTATTAGGCTTCAGCCAGATTTAGTCCTTTCAAAATTTTGTATGGAAGAAAATGTGACACTCCTATCTCTTGGAGTGATTCGGTGGACAGGTTAGTATTAGGTCCTGAACTATTGAAAGAAATGGAAGAAATTGTAAAGCAAGTACAAGGTAATCTGAAAATTGCGCAAGATCGACGGAAAAGTCAAGCAGACCTTAAAAGAAATCCAAAAGAGTTTTAGGTAGGTGAACATGTGTTCATCAAGATGAGACCCAAAAAGAGCTCTATGAGGTTGGATAGTTGTGCAAAACTAGCACCTCGTTACTGTGGTCCTTTTGAAATACTATTTAGGATTGGACAGATAGCCTATCAGTTAGCCTTACCACTGAATTTAAGAGTTCACAATGTTTTTCACATTTCTGTATTAAAGAAATATGTTCATGATGCTACTCATGTTGTTAACTGGAATGATGTACAGGTGAAACCCAAAGGAGATTTTCTGGTGGAACCCTACTGTATCCTCGAGCGAATGGAGATCACACTTTGGAACCGCACCATTGGTTAGGTGAAGGTGCAATGGAAGCACCTTAGTCCATAGGAAGCCACTTGGGAATTGGAAATTCATATGCAGGATGCATATCCAATTATGTTCCAGGGGAATTCTGAGGACAAGGAATAAATAACATCGAGGATGATGTTATAATTTAAGGTTGTGTGTATGTCACATGCCCCAATTTTGCAAAAACAATGTTATATTATTGAGGAACATCATGTTAAATTTTATGCTAAGTTGTAATTAATGGCCATTGGGGTCAAGAATATTTATTGTAAATTTAGGATATTTTATTTATAAATAAATAAATGAAGAGACAACAGCTTAGGAGAGCTGTTAAAAGAGTGTTTACTGGTCAAATTGGTAGAGGAGACTGGGTGGAGAGCAAACTGACATGTGGCAGCATCCTCAAACCACTTCCAACTGTTTCAGGTGTCAACCTCCCTACATTTGTGGTCATGATTCCCCAAGAAAGTGGAATCAGAGCAAGTGGCTCAATTAATGAAAACTGACCCAGAAGACCTAGGCATCTTTATAAAAATTCCCATTGAAGAGAGCTGAGGCTGTTCATTCTAGAGAAGTGATCATTCAAGGTGAATGAATGTACTTCAAAGAAATTCAATGGAAGGGAATCTGGAAAGTGTTTGAGGGGATAACTACTGTGAATGATCTAGTTGCATCTTTTAAGCTGAAGATCATACTGCTAAGAGCAGATTGTTTTGCTGAGGTATTGAACTAAGTCAGGTGACAGAGGGTTCTACAGTTGCATTCTCCCCCCAGTTCTCAGCCAAGAAGACCAGGAACAGGCTCGAGGGTCCTAAGGAAGCGTTGTTTGAGTGCTCTCCAGGAGATTGGTAGGGAGGAATGACCTCCTAAAGCTGTTGTCATCTTGTCCTAAACAGGTTCTATGTTATTTTATTTCACTGTCTGAGTTAAATAAATCTTAGTTTAGCTGCTACATGAATGTTAAAGTTCATAGTTTGTGAAAGGTTAGATTAAGTATTTTTATTTGATTATTTATAGCAATGAAATTGGTTAGGGAAGTAATGAAATAGAAAGAAATTAAATTTCTAGACTGTGTTTTTCCACACCTGGAAACCAAGTCGTACTCTAGCACAGTTAGAATGCCTTAAGTAAATGAAAGAATTCTTAACAGAATGAAAATAGTAGATATGATTTTGTATTTGTAGATAGCAGAGTAAATTTTATTTCAATGTTTAAAGTACAATGAAAAAGCAGTGTTATGGTTTGTTGTATTTATTGTTTTACTTAATGTAACTAAATGAAAATGCAGGAAAAAGAAATAGTAAATTACATTAGTTTTATAGTAATAGTATACTAATAGAAACAAAAGTTTATAGGAGATAATAACTAAATATATAAACAAATGATTAACCAAACAGTATCTTCTTTTAAATTATTAACTTATCCTAACTATTGCTTAATAAAAAACAGCTAGGATTTTGTTAATAACCCCTTGATTTATGAAAAATTAAACAGAGTTCTAGAGTTAACTTTCTATTTTCTACAAAACTCCAAATAAATATAAATTAAAGAGTAGTAAATAAAATTAAATGTAAATATAAATAATAAACGAAATAAACTGAGAAGTAAATATATAAGTGCTTTTTATTTTATTTTATGTGAAAGAAAAACCATAGGGTCAAAACCCCTTCAACTAATTTATCCAATTACAAAATAACCAGCAAGTATAACCAGTTACATTATTAACTGTGTAACAAAATTATCAAGAAGGCTACAATCCATACAATAGACTAACCATTGTCTTTCTGCAAGTAAATAACTTTTATAAACCTTTTAAAAACAGTAAAATAACACATTAATTATAGGTTAACAAAGCCACTGCAAAAACGATACAGAGCTCCAAGATTGACGAAGTCTTTCTTTTAATTAAAAACCAACTGTATTACATTATGAATCCGTAAGGCTAAGTCTTAACCAAAAACTACTTTCATATCACGGCTCAAGGGCCGGTATTACCCAGCGTAAACAGCAAGGGTTTTTATCTAAAATCTGAGTAACAACATACTAAAATATATTACCAATGAAGAAACCAAAGAACATGCTTTCAAGCACTGTGTTGTTCCTTCCAACAACCCTCATCGCAAGTAGGGAAAAACCCACATTAAATCAGGGCTTACCGGTTGGGGCCACGAGTTCACTGAAGCAGGCAGTTGTATTCTTTTCCACTGAAGATTGTAGCTGTTATGGGTTCCTGTAAAGAGCACATTACCAAGCGTTAGAACGATGCTCAGCTTCTAATATTAAACCCTAACTATATTAATAACTTAACAAAGAGTTTTTCATAACAAAGAACTGAGTTGTCTTTTCCTGCAAGTAAGAAGAGAATTCTAGCAGCGAAGATGTTGTCACCAGCTTTAGCAAATTACACAGAGGAGTATTCAAACCCCTACGCTGAACCTGGAGTGGAGACAATGTCAACAAAATTAAACTTCACAAAGTCGTGATGAGCTACAAGACAGACAGAACTGAAACCATGGACAGGACATGAGCCAAACTCTTAAACAAATAACCACTCGCGCAGTAAGGCTCACAACCACGAAGATTCGAGACCTAAGACTAAGTAATGAGACTACACAATAACAAACACAAGCTACGGAGCAAGCAGAGCATAGGAACAACCTCTCATGGCCACCAAGAAAACTACACAGAGCAGCCCACAGGCCAACGAAACCCTCGGAGTCAAATGGCAGATGAATAGGGTTTCATGTCTTTTAAGTCGCCAATGCATGGACGAGAGAAGACCACATGCCCTCCAAATCTTTCAACCACACAAGGGTCTTGTCTATAGTCATCTGCGTTTCATTTATCAACATATTATTGCCATGATCAATACAACGCTATGAAATCGACTATAGAATGTAAATATATATATTCATTATTGAAACATAAAACTATATCATTTTAATCGATAGTATCGAGGGTTGTCATAATTGTTAATGGTGACTCTATGTCGTTGACCATAGAGTAAGGATGTAAAAACCTTGCCATTGAAACAATCCCAAGGTCGACCATAGTATAAACATTTCTAAATAATGATTTGTATGTTTACTTTGCAAATCGACTTTGAAATAATTACATATTATTTGTAGTACAAACCATATCTTTTGCAATCGATGGTTTAAGATTAGTTATAATTGATAATAACTAATATATGTAGTTTGACTATAGATTAAAGGTGTTTAAACCATGCCAAATAAACAATCACGAGGCTCGACCATAGTGTAAAATTTTACAAATACGTTTTGTATGCTCAACTTGCCAATGACAATAATAATGAATCTTATCATTATTTACAAAGTCAATTTTTTATTGTTTGTGCTTACTTGTCCTAGCATAGTATAGGAATCTTTGTTTATAATGTTTCACTTGATATAGACCTTAGGTTAGAAGTTCTAGGTAGTAAAATCTACCATAGTAGTTATTATAAACTACAACTTATTATAGTGAGGCAACATTATAATAGTAATTTTACTATTGTGTAAACCATGCACAAGGTTTATAAATTATAGGAATAGCATTGATAATGTATTTACCTATGATTTCGACTTATAAAAGTGGTGGTAGGTAGTATTCCATCTCAAGATGATGTATCTAGTTACAAGAACAAACTTATAATATGTCATGGAAATTTTCAGGTAGTAAGATTTCCACAAGATGCAAGTAACAATTATATTTGGTACATTATAAAATAATGTGGTATTGTATATTGTTACAATAATACATGCAACAAGGCAATAATTTAAGTACTGAAGTTTATAACTTAATGTTTAGCATATGTACATACAAATAACAGGTTAATAAATTCCATGGTTAGTAAGAAAGAGACAAAAATGAAACATGTACTCTATTGGAATTCCTTACCTTGAGATTGATAGGAGTACTTTCATGAATAAAAGACATTACATTTAAACATAACATTAGCACAATGAGCATGTTAAAATAGAATTAATTGTATGACGAAGAACTTGAGCTTTAAGCTCACAGTAAGTATCTTTTTGTTTAGCTAAGTATGTTAAAGATAACAATCGTTATGACTAAACATTGAATACTGTCTTAGAAACAAAAACTATAGAAGACAATTACTTTACCTCATCAGAGTTTTGATTTTTAATAATCAGTTTATTTACTAGCATATTAATATGCAATAGAAATACTTCTTGCTACCTTATGAATTAAACTCCTACTGGATCGTTCGTTACTTGTTGAACCTGTAAGAACCAGCAGTTTGTCTGCGTTAGCATAATGCTAAGTAAGCCCCAAGTTTTCAAAGATAGATTTTCACCTACTTGCCAAAAAAGTAGAAACTATTAGTAAAGCTAAAAGCAATATGGATACAAGTCATTCCTGTATGACTTATGAAAAAGAAATTTGTATTAATTTTTGTATTTTGAAACTACTTAATACTAATTATTAAATTGTTTCATTTTCCGCTAACCGCTAGCAGTTAGTGAACTGTGTATTCAGACATTTTATGTTATCTTAAAAAATTTAAATTCTTATGAAATTTTGGGGTTATGACATGATCTATCCCCACCACATATTTTTTCAAATTCATTGTGGATAAATATATGTGATATTATCCCATGCCAATAGTTTTTCTTCCACAACTGTTAAACCAACATAAATGATGCATTTGGCTGTTTGAAAAATAGTGTTTTTGGGAAACTCTTGCATCAGTTCTCTTCTGGCCTCTACAGAATGATACCTAAAAAAACATAGTAGTTGTAACAAAGACATATTGATTCATCAAACACATCTCTAACATGGACATCTTTGGGGTCAACGTGAACTAGGTAGTCAACCACATGTGCATAGGGATTGTGCCTCATCAATTATTTCATGTTATGAACATGCAACAAACTTTGTTGCCTAATTTGATACTTATCCTGGCCTTATGTGGGTCTATAAATTTGCTTCACATTTAAATCAAATGCATTCCCATTGTGAACCAACTTATCCCTCCATAGTCGATCTCAAATGATATTTTTTGTTGTCTTGACAACACTATCATCTAGATCACCACTTGGAGTGATTATTTCCAAACCATCCCTCGAATTTTCACTTTGAATTTAAGTGATAATATTGGATTCAAAGTATTAAATTTAAGTGATAAAATAACAACATGTTGATCAAGAATGGAAACACCCTCATCCATAGTTATTTTGGAAGAGTATTTCTTACTCTTGCCAATAAAAGTAACATCCTCATAAACAACAATTAGTTGATCATGTTTAGTCAGGTGAGATCTCTTTTTAAATGTAACCTTCTTAGGTACTTCATTTGATTGTTGAATGCCTTTTCCTTATGTGCTTGTACTTCAATTTGAATATTTTTCACTCATTTATTCTTTGATGTTTCTCCCTTCTTTGGTGTTTATCCCTTCTTTGGTGCTTCTCCCTTCTGAAGAGTGACATAAATGACATCCATAGGATTTTATTCCGTAGAATAAAATTCAAAATATGGGAAAGTGGCATAGCAAAATTTTGCAAAAAAAAAAAATATTTTTTTAAATCTATTACATTGTCATATCATCCAAATTATAATAAATTCAAAATCATATAAAAATATAGAAACTTACACTCTTGTGCTCAATATTGTGCACGACTCCTGCACAAAATGATGTGAAAATTTCATTGACCTTATAGTTTGAAACCTTCAACAATATCGGATTTTGGCATAGGTCTTAGGATGTTTCACTAGTGCATAAACGAGGTCTTTACATGACACCAAACAAATATCTCGCAACAAACCTAATGCGTGATAAAATGTTTTGGGATATGCAAATGTTGCATAATTTAAGTGAATATTGTCTTATTTGTCTTGATATTTCTCTTTCAGAAACCAAGAGTACTCCATTTTCTCTTCCTCAGGTGCTTGCTTCCATTCTCTAGCATTCTTGGTTTTTGCACCAAGAGAAGCGAGGTGCTCTCCAACCCAGTATGGCGATATCCTGTCACATTAGTCACGTTATGCTAGCCAACATAAATAAAAAAATATTAAAATATATATATATAAATTACATATCGACTTAAATAAAATAAAAAAAAAATTAAAGTAGCATAGATCCATTTTAAACCCAGATCTATCAAGTACCGAGAGGGAGCCAAATGGTAAAAAAAGTACATCTTAAGAAATTGGATCCTTCTCGGTGCTTGATAGATCTGGGTTTAAAATGGATTTATGCTAGTTAATCATCAATGGACACAACTTCATCACGGGCAATATTCTCAGATGGCTCAACTATTTTTTTCAATGACTTCATCGTCGATCTTGGTCCATAAATGTTTATAGATAGCTTTGTTGATTCCATTCTCCTTATAGTAAAAAACAGAATCTTTTAGTATATATTAAAAAAATGTTTAAAACCAAATTAATATACATTTTAAAAAAATGGTTTTTTTTTCTTTGGGCGCACGAGGGCTCCCTTTGGGCACCTAAAGTGTGGCCCCAATGTTTGACTCTTTGGGTGTCTAAAGAGGCCCCCGAGGAGAAGCGAAGATCCTCCCCACTTCCTAAAGGGGCAGCCTATGCACACCCCTTTGAGCAGTGAGGGGGAGATTCACTCCTCTGTGCCCCCTTTGGGCACCCAAAGCACTAGCACTATGGGAAGCGTGATTCCGAGAATCATGACAGAATCACATCGCTTGTTGGGCCATCACTTTAGAATTCCAAAGGGGGACCAGGGAGGAGTGAAGCGAAGCTCCTCCCTATTTCCCAAAGGGGTGTGCGTAAGTTTACCCTTTAGGAAATGGGGAAAATCTTCTCCCCTGGGCCCCCTTAAGGTGCCCAAGGTACCGAACCAACAGGAGGCACGATTTTGAGAAACGTCCTGCTCATTGGGCTAGTGCTTTGGGCACCCATATCTCCTCTCCACTTCCCAAAGGAGAAACCTACGCATGCCCCTTTAGGCAACGGGGAGGAGTCCTCCCCTGGGCCCCCTCTAGGTGCCCAAAGAGCTTGCCATTAGGGTTGTGCTTTGGGAACCTAACGGGGGCTCAAGGGAGGATCAGAGCTCCTACCTGCTACCCAAAATGGCATGGTTATGCCACCATTTAAGCATAAGGGAGGAGCTCCACTTCTCTTATGAGCCCCATTTGGGTGCCTAAAGTGTCGACCGTTGGGGCCACGCTTTGGGCACCCAAAGAGGTGTTCCCTATGGCTGCCCCTTTGGGTGCACGAGGGAGGATCTATGCTCCTCCCCTTGTGACCCCTTTAGGCACCCAATGCATAGCCCAAAAGAAAATAATTTACATTAAAATCTACCCTTGTGTGTTCAAAGGGCATGCCCAAGCCCAAAGGATTTCTTTTTTTCATTACATTGAAGTTTAAAATTTTACATTTTTTTTTAAATTACATTAAATAAAAATGAAAATTTAACTAACCTTGATAATGTTTGAAGCTCCTTCGTTGAATCTCCTCATTGGTCTTGAAAGCCCTTGTAGATTGCTCCAATTTATTTACTAATTGTTTGCAAAAGGTGACAGTAGAAAACAAAACTGCAATTATATAGCATAGATTAAGTTTAATTTTACCACGTTATGAATGTGGGATTAAAAAAACACAAAAACAAAGAAAAAAACATTGTCAAAATAAATATAAAATAAACAAATTTATTATAGAAAAAAACTAACCTTCAACGGACTGTTAAATTGCTCCAGATTCAAACCTAGTAGAAAAACAAAATAGTTTATACAGCTAATATTATGTTTAACATTACTTGCTTTACTATTGTAGGATTAAAAAAAGTGTGATTAGATAATGCGTTATTACTAAATTTAAGTAGGATGTCATTAAATGAAATTTTACTAGTGTTATGAGTGTGAGATTAAAAAATTAATGTAAATAACAAATATATTATTACAAATTTTATATAGCATAGTTTAAATGTGATTTAATTTTAGTATTACAAAGTTTTTATATGATAGATTAGATTAATTTTACTAGTTTTATGATGCATTAGAACTATGTGATTTAATTTTGGAGGGAAAATTTGGAGGGAATGTTTAGGAGGGGAAATTTCATTCTTTTAGCTATAGTATTATTGGGGGTTGAAATTTGTACCATTCTACTTTTTGGCGAGGAGTACCAAAAACTTTCATTCTCTTTTTTATTAAGATTGGGTTATCGTTCCACTTTTTAGTGAGAAGCCATGGAATCATCTGAATTAATATCAATTTCTGAAGATGTACGTGAAGATGGTGGAAATTTCCCTTCGAGTGAGTATTTTAAAAGCAACAATGATGATGGTGGTGGTGGTGATGAAGACCTTCCTCCGAGTGGGGATTTTAAAGACACTAAGAAAGATCATGACGATTTTCAAGGAACCAATGATGATTTTCCTCAAAGCGAGGATTTTCAAGGCACCAACCATGATTTTCCTCCAAGTCATGGTTTTCCTCCAAGTGGGTATTTTCAAGGCACCAATGATGATTTTCCTCCAAGAGAGGATTTTCAAGGCACTAACGATGTTTTTCCTTCAAGCAAGGATTTTCAAGGCACCAACAATGATTTTCCTCCAAGCCAAGGTTTTCCTCCAAGCGAGGATTTTCAAGGCACCAAAGTTGATTTTCCTCCAAGCGAGGATTTTGATGAGACTAATAATGGTTTTGATGAGGATCAAAGTACCAATAATGGTGTAGATGATTTTCCTCCAAGCGAGGATTAATTTTAATGGCACTGATGATGATTTTCCTCCAAGCGAGAATTTTAATGGGACTGATAATGTTTCTCCTCCAAGCAAAGATTTTAATGGGATTCATGATGATTTTCCTCCAAGCAGGGATTTTTATGGTGTTGATGATGATTTTCCTCCAAGTGAGCATTTTAATGGGATAAATGATGATTTTCGTGAGGATGAAGTCACCAATAATGACGAAGACGAGTTTCCTCCAAGCGAGGATTTTGATGGCACCGATGATGATTTTCCTCCAAGCGAGGATTTTAATGGGACATATGATGATTTTGGTGAGGATGAAGGCACCAATAATGGCAAAGAAGATTTTCCTCCAAGAGAGGATTTTTATGGCACCAATGACGATTTTCCTCCAAGTGAGGATTTTAATGGGATAGGCAATGATTTTGGTTAGGATGAAGGCAACAATAATGTTGAAGATGATTTTCCTCCAAGAGAGGATTTTAATGGGACAAATGATGATTTTAGTGAGAATGAAGGCACCAAGAATGATGAAGATGATTTTCCTCCAAGCAAGGATTTCGACAGCATCAATGATGATTTTCCTCCAAGAAAGGATTTTAATGGGAAAGATGATGATTTTGGTGAGAATGAAGGCACCAATAATGGTGAAAATGATGTTTCTCCAAGTGAGAATTTTGATGGCAACGATGATGATTTTCCTCCAAGCGAGGATTTTAATGGGACATATGATGATTTTGTTGATAATAAACCTGCTAGTGATGAAGATACCAATAATGTTGATGATATTGATTTAACCTCAAGTGATAAACTTGATACTGATGAGGATAATCATTCTTCTACCAAATTTGGTGATGAGAATCTCAATAAGAGGGATGATATTCCTCATGGCGACAAGGACATTCATTCCAATGAGTATGATGTAATGGTACATGAAACACAAAGGAAAATTGTACTAATGAGCAAGATTATGTGTAGGAATATACCATTTTATATCAATCCAAATCATTCTAGATATACAAGGTCTAGGAAATATTTGCTCACAGGTCCAAGTTCTATTATTGAATTGATTTCAAGAAAGTGTTTCCAAAAACATTGTTTGAAACAAATACACTACAATTATGCCTTGGATAAAAAGCGAGCATATCCGTTAATGAACAAAAATATGCAAAATTCATATTTAGTGGGGTGCATGATTTATACAAAGGCAAGTTATGATTATCACATTGGAATTATTTTGCTTTACATAAGGGAATTCAAAAGAATTCACTCCGTCAGTAACCTTCGGCTATAAAGAATCCAAACAAGGCTAGAAACAGATCCTACATTCTATTCTAAATAATATTATGAGCGAACTAGTGGGCCGATAACAAACATTGCAATGCCATGGATGTGAGACTTATTTTCTAAGCATGGAGAGAGTATGTCAAATTGAAAAACCATACACATTCCAGATAATTTCTCAAAACATGAAATATACAACTTGTATAAGGCATTTGTTCAAAATGCCGAAGGAAATAACAATTTCATCAGATATGCATATTTTACAAGACTATGGAAAACAAAGTTCAACATTAACATCTATATTCCTAAGAGGTCAAGGATGGGGGTTTGCAATATATGTGCTTCTCTTAAACAAGGAAGGGATAAATTAGAAGGGATAGAAAGAGGTATGTCTCTAAATTTTTTTTTTATTATAATAAATTTCAATTATGAAAGATCATCAATGTTTTCTTTTTATTTATTTGTAGATTATGTTATCAAAGAACTTCAAGCACATCCAATCAACAATCAGTTGAACTAAAAAAATTATACAAACATTGCAAGAAGTGTTATGATGATCCACAAAAGTATATGGGTTTAATAATTGATGGCATTGATAATAAAAAAAATTGCCACATTTTGTTCATGTACCAAAGAATTTAAAGGAGGAAATTTTTCTTCAACTTCACTTGGTTGTATGGGTTTTAATGGTCATATGCTCCAAGGGTTTACTTTATAGATTCAAATATTCATAATGATGCAGAATCTGACCATCACCATAATTCACCATGTGCTTACTCATTGGTTTGGTTATCCTCCTCAAGTTCTATATCTACAATTGGACAACACCAGGCGGGAAAAAAAAATCAGATCATGTTTGCTTATTTAAACATGCTTATTGAATTGGGAATTTTTTAAAAGTTTAAAGTTGTTTTCATTCTTGTTGGGCATACACATGACTGTATTGATCAAATGTTTAGTCATTTTGTAGTGACATTATGGAGGAAGAATGTTGGGATCTTTCCATCATTAACTGAAATTATTAGAAAAACATACAGTCCAGAGCCTATTGTACTAACATTGGAGGAAACTATTGACATGAAAAAAATGATCTTGGGATCACATGGTGAAGAAAGGTGCATTGAAAAAATTAATAACATTAGATTCTAGCATCAATTTGGTATACAAAAGATTGATTAGAGAACACGACTATGGGTTAAGAAGTACTCAACAAATGTAGAATGGGGGCCTACATCAAGTTTAGCATCTCTGAAATTTATCCCAATTCATCAAATTCATGCTTCAAAGTTATTGTTATTGCAATCAGTTGTTGAGATTCAAAATGCAGACCGACACAATAAAGATGTTGATTCTTCTCAATGCTTGGAAGAAATCAAAGTCTATCGAAGATACATACGACAATTTTGATGTTGTTGATTCTATTTGGTGGAATTCTTTTTTCATGGAGCAAAATGACATAACTTCAAACTCTACAAATGGAGATTTTTTTTGAAGACTCCATTTAGCTGGCCACAAAGTATGTCAAATGAAAACAAGGAAATAAATGTTGAACCTAAAGGTCTTGAGTCTTCTCAAGAAGAGGAAAGGGAAACATATATTGGGTCTAGAAGATCATTTGCACTGCATGAGGCGATGAAAGACCTTTACAAAGGCTCAATACCAGATATTAAGGGGGTTGCATGATGGCGGTTTTGGCTACATAAGATCCATGTGTTTATTCATTATGGATTGCAAAAGTTATGAAGGTCAATAAAGAAAACCAATAAGTTATATCCATTGAAGTACATTGGTGTGCAATAAACACACACCCATTTGATGGTGTGTATAATCCATGCATAGATGGTGGCTGAGAAAAAGGTTTGCAAAAAGAAAAAAAGAAAGGGTCAAAATATAAATGTTGCATTGACATTTTGAAATTAGGGATGTTGACATACTAGTTTATGACTTCCAGTTGACAATGAAAGACACTCTTCACTCCAAGACTACATATATTATCAAAAGATTGTTGACACAAGAAATAGTTGCAACATGGGATTATGTTAAACCACGGTGTAGATCCAAAAGGAATATGACATATGAAATATTGGGCATACATGAAGACTTAGATGGTGCACTCATTGATAGTAGAGAAGAATACGAGTAATTTACTTCTTCATCCAATCATTCATCTGAAGAACATGTAGTTTTTTATGGTGTGTCAAAATCAATGTGTTGATTTGAATATTTGCACATGAAACATTTTGTCTTTCTATTAAGATGACATTACTTATGTGGAAACTCTAAATGAGTGTTTGAATTTTGATATGAATCACTTCTATGTCTTATAGTTTAATATATGATTTTATTACGAATATTATCATAAATTCTTTTATTTTATATTGAAAGAACAGTGAAATAATTTCTTGAATAATTTGTGTTTAACTCAGTGCAAGTTTTTATATAGTGTTACTAAGAGATTTAATAGATACAATTTAAATTGTGATAAAATGTTATAATAATGCCATATTTGGAAAAAGTGTGCTACGAGTAGCATTAGTTTTAATTCAGGGCTTGATTTTATGGTTTTTGTAAACAATAATAAGGATTGTTTTGGTCCATGTATATATTTTTAACCACAAAAAAGTGGTGCTAACGATAGCACCACTTTTTGATTCAGGGTAGTTTTTTGGTGTTTTTTATGCAAAAGTATGAATTTTTATGGATAGAGTTCTCGTTTTGAGTATAAAGTTCTCGTGAAGCTATATAACTTATGTATTTTCTTTTCATAATGGAGAAGAAAAGAGCAAGGCATAGGCCTAACCTTCTAGATAATTTTTCCCATATTGAGTTTTCCTATAATACATCTTGCTCACACTATGTGGATGGTGTGTCGTTTGCTTAGCTTCTCTCATTTCAGTTTCGGTTTAGGAGCCAGTGTTTTGTGCACCAGGTTAGTAATATTAAATCTAAAAAAAGTCTAACCAATTGCATAATAAGGGATAACATAATATTGTAGGATTTGTTATGACAATGGGCCATGGCTTACCCCTATAATCATGGGAATTGCCTATGGGATATTCATAGGGTCTTGCACATGCATGAAGGTTATATCAATGACAAAAAAACTTCCTACTTTTCTATGACAACTGAATTCCATTCTAATGAGCATTAGTGTAATTCACAAAATGTAATAATAATGGAAACCCTCATGCAACATAAAAGAAAAATATAAGTTTTAGAAGTAGAATGCTAAATGTTGTAGAACATGGTTTACAAGCTTAGTAGGGGATCTCAATCGATTGCCTTTAACGTTCAAATGTTAATGGGATTTACTCTTAGAGAGCCAAAAGAGGAGGAAACTCTTCATCAAATGCTTGAAGATATGGACCTAGGAAATCAAGGATCATTGCCTACCAATGACAAATAAGATGAAGTTTGTAAGAAGCATATATTTTATTAGTATTAGCTACTTTATGTTTTGTAAGATGGTTTTGATTTTAATTTTTTTTTTCCAAAGTTTACACTAATAGATCTCTTTTGAAATCCTCTAATAAGGATGACATAAATCTGTTTGATTTATGATATCTAGTTGATATACTACATTTTGAACTCGATGACAACATCTTTTTGTATTATTGTGTTGACCATTTTGGCTGCAACTCCTTTTAATACAAAATTATAACCCTTTTTTATATGAAAAAATATATGTTGCAACAAACTTATATAATGGGGACTAACCACAAGTTAAATGAAGGATCCAGTTTCTTTTTTGGATGAAGGTGCATTTGAACAGATATCTGGATCTAGTTCCAGCGAGCCTGCATGTCGTCCATGGCATCGGTGATCTAATCCAGAGATCTGATCCAAAAAGTTGTGCAGGAGTTAGATTCAACGTTGCATGAGATCTGTCTACCTGCTCCAGGTGTGGTCAATGAGGTTGCCAACTCCTCTGGCTCTCGGTGATCCCTAGGCCTCGGTCTCTGTGTCTGTTTCATGGCTTAGTGCTCTCTTGAGGTGGAGAGTAGTGTGAGGCTCCTATGGAGGAGGAGGTGGGAGGAGAATCGCCTCCTGGTCCTCATTCAGATGCCTTCGATAAGCTAATCTCGCCTCAAAGCAATAGGTCTGCTAAGGGAGCTCCTCTGAAATTTGTCAAAAGAATCGAAGATGTGTCAAAAGTTGCTCTTTTGCTGGAGGATACTATTTGGGTTTCCCTCTCACTGGCATATTGGGCTTTGATAGGGAAATTCACTGGGCTCTAGCCCTCTTTAGAAACCACTGAGTGCTAGGTACAAAGGAATTGGAGACCTCTAATCTTGAAAAATGTAGCTTTATACTTAGTTGGATGAGGATACTTCTTGTTTGATTTTGAATCCAAGGAAGACAATGACCTAATATTCAGAAACGGTCCCTATTTCATGGGGCCGCAAGGCCTCTACCTGAACGGATGGAATCCGGACTTTGATCCCAAGGCTGACACCCCCAAAGCAGTCCCAATTTGGGTTAGGATTCCAAACCTACCTATGCACTACTGGAATCCAAAATCCCTTCAAGCAATTGGGAATGCCCTAGGGAAGTAAATCGACATGGAAAGTCCAAAGGACCAATATGCATGCGCCCACATCTGTGTGGAGGTCGACCTTGAAGCTGGGTTATCAGAAGCCATAAAATTAATAGTGGAGAATTGGTATCATTTCCAAAAACTTGACTATGACCAGTTTCCATTCAAATGTAGAGGATGCCATGAATACATGCACTTCATCCGTAACTGTCCTCAAAATCTCGAGACCCAGCAAGACAAGGAGGAAGGATGGAAAACGGTGAAAAGGACCAAGACTAAACCAAAAGCAGAGAAGCGCAAAGGAAAGGAGGGGGGAATAAAGAATCAAGAGTAATCTCCTTGGAAGGAAGTCAAGAAACACAAAAGAACAATGTGATGAGGGATGAATCCAATGCCTCATAAGAGAAATCAAGCAATGAAGAGATCAAGGATCCATAAGTAGTCCCATCAGAACAATCTGAGAAAGAATTTACCACCCTGATCCAAACAGATGTAGGAGTAGAGGTGATAAAAGAAGGAGAAAACCAGGGGAAGCCAGAAGAGGAATCCGATCTGGAAGAGGAAGAAGGGGAAATTGAAATGGCGACACCAAGAAAGAAAAAAAACAAAGGAAGGAGATCGAAAAAAGAAGTGAGGGAGAAAGCCACCTATAAGGACAAATTGCAAGGCTCCCAGTTAACTCTGGAAAAGCTGCTGAAAAATACCAGAAAAACCCGTCAACAAGGGAAATTCCAGAGAGGGATGCCCTCGACTACCAAAAGTAAGTAATGAAGGTCCTCTCCTGGAACTGCAAGGGTCTAGGCAGCAAAGTCAAGGAAGAATCTATGAAATATTTAATATCTTTACCCCATCCAAACATATTACTGATCCAGGAGACCAAGATGGAGAAAGATGCATTTCTCCAGGTTAGTGCAAAATTCTAGAAGAAAGGAGGAAGTGTCACAATCAGCTCAAGGGGAGCCTCTAGAGGCATTGGAACCCTTTGGGACGAGCAGAAATTCAAAGTTGCTGATATCAAACATAGTTTAAACTGGATCCTCATCACATTGCTGCAGAAAGAAACCAAAACTCTGGTAAGAATTTTTAATATATATGCTCCTAATTCTTACGCTGAAAAAAAAGTCTGTTGGAATCTCCTCCGTGATGAAAGGAGTAATCTCTAAGGTAATGTCATCCTTGCTGGAGATCTTAATATCACTCTAAGCCAAGATGAAAAAAGAGGGGGGTCTCTGGTCAGAGATCCCTTAAGAGAACTAGTTGATGAGATCATCTTGGACTAGGATCTTTCAGATGTTATCCCTTCTAAAGGAAAATTCACCTGGAACAACAAGAGGCCAGGTCCAGGGCATATAGTAGCCAAGTTGGATTTTTTCCTAGTCTAGGACACCTTCCTCCTGCTGGGTCTGAATTATTCACCCAAAATCTTTCCATTCAGGGATTCTGACCACAAACCAATTCTGCTTGAGATGAGGAATGACAAGAATCTAAGCTCGATTCCCTTTAGATTCATCCCACTGTGGGTTACCCACAAGGATTTGCTGGGGATTGTGGCTGATGTATGGTCAACCCTGGTCACTAGCTCACCCTTTTTTGTTTGGGAAGAGAAATTAAGAAGACTGAATAAGGCATTAAAGGCTTGGGCTAAATCGATTGATTCTACAAATCAAAAGAAATACCAAGCAACATTAGCGTTGGAAACCCATCAGATTGACATGGAAACTAAAAGTATTGATAAAGAAGACATTAAAAAAGAGTTAAAATTGCAAAGTGAGCTCCACGATGCCTGTAGGCAGGAAGCTAAATGGTGGAGACAGAAAGCTAGATGTCGCTAGCTCAAAGATGGAGATCAGGATTCTGGTTACTTTCATAAACAAGCTGAGGCAAGAAAGAAATTCAAATATGTGCACGAGATTCATGCACAAAACACCGTTATTCAAGACTTCGAAGACATCAAAGTGGAAACCACCAGACACTTCAGTGACCTCTTCTCAGCTCAGCCAACAACGCTGAAATTGAGATCATGGAGCTAATCCCACGATCTGTCAAAAGTAAGGATAATAACAGATTGAGTAAATTGGTTACGATAAAGGAGATAAAGGAGGTTGTCGATGACGTGGAAGATGACAAGACTCCTGGCCCCGATGGGTATAATGTAAAATTCATCAAAGCGTGCTAGGGAATTATTAAAAAATACTTATTCAAAATGGTTAGCAAATCACAGAGATGTGATAAAATTGGGGGTAGCATGAATTCAACATTTCTGGCACTCATACCCAAAGAGAAGGATGCCAATACCTTGGACAGATTCCGACCCATATCCTTATGCAACATTGGATATAAAATTATCACTAAAATTATGTCCAAAAGGTTAAAAAATATCCTGCCTTACCCTATCCCTGAGAATCAAGGAGGCTTCATTAAAGGCAGAAAAATCTGGGACAATATCATATTAGTTCAAGAGGCAATCCACTCAAGCCTGAAGAATGGTGAAAAAGGAATGGTGGTGAAAATTGGCTTAGAAAATTCTTTTGACAGAGTCTGTCACTCTTTTCTCTATCAAGGCATGCTAAGATTTGGTTTTGATCCAAGCTTCATCAGATGGGTCAAGGCCTGCATTATTAAACCCTGGATCGCCCCGCTTATCAATGGAAGGGCAACATCCTTTTTTCAAGCTTCGAGAGGATTGAGGCAAGGATGCCCACTCTCTCCTTTGCTTTATGCAATCCAAGCTTCAGTGCTTAGTCTTCAGCTGGAGCAAGCTAAGCAGGATCAAGAGCTCTCGGGCATTAGGATGGCTCAGGGAACGAAAGGCATCAACCACTCACAGTTTTTCGATGATACAATCTTGCTTGGAGGGGCTAGTCAGATTATAGCAAGAAGATTCAAGAATGATATGGACAGGTATTGCCAAGCCTCAGGAAGTAAAATTAACCTCAGGAAGAGCTAGATCTATAGCTGGAATATTAACCCAAGGGAGATGTTAGGAATTTCTCGCGTTCTTGATATTAAAGGAGTGATTAGCTGGGATTCCTTTAAGTACCTAGGGGTCCAAATCTTCAAGACTAATCCCAAAAGCTCGGCCTGGAACCCTCTTGTTGAAAAAATCAAAAATCAAATTCTAGGATGGGGAGCAGGATGGCTAAATCTGGCAGTGAAGTTGGTTTTGATAAAATCTATCCTGAACAGTTATCTCCTTTATCAATGCTCCCTTCTGCTAGCACCTCCCAAAACTATTGCAATGATTGAAGGCCTGTTGAGATCCTTCCTCTGGCAAGGAGGGAAAAATGGTGGAGGGAAAAAGTTCGCTTTGATCAGTTGGAAGAAAATCAAATTGCCTAGGATGGAGGGAGGATTACAAATTAGAGACTTGAAAACTCAAAATATGGCAATGGGAGCTAAATTTCTTTGGAATATGGTCGATTCCAGACCATCTTGGTGCAGTCATGTGATTAAGTGCAAGTATTTCTCTAGCTCGAGGCTCCGATGTCTTGACAACGAACAAGAGAATAAGCATGTCTCCCCCATCTATTCCCTTTGTAGGAAAGCACTGGCCAAATTCAAGAGTGAGCTTCACTGGATCCCTGTAAATGGTAAGATGATAAATATTTGGCAGGATGCAATTCTTGGGAAATCGTTCCCCCCGTTCTCCCAAGATTTAAACAATGGATGGGTACGCTGGGAATTAAATCATTGTGGGACATTTCAGCATGGGAAAACAAGTCTCCAAATCGTTGGGTCAATTGGTGTCTACCCGATTTCCCTGCTGAACTCAACGTTGATAAAAACCTGTTGCTAAGTCACTTATCAAGTATAACACCGGTGGCCAAAAAGAGAAGGGATCGATGTGAATGGGGAAGCTGCTCTGGCAGATACTCGACGGCTGAAGGATACAAGAAATTTTTTGTTGTTCCAAATGTGCCATGCAATAAAAAAAATTGGGATTTCAAAATGCTACCCAAAATTGATTTGTTTTCCTGGACGTTGGTGCATGGCAAAATCCTCACCGGCAAAAACCTAGAGAAGAGAGGATTCGTCGGTCCATTTCGTTTCTCACTATGTTTAGCAACCAACGAAACTATTCAGCATCTCTTCTTAGACTATCCCTATGCCAAATCAGTATGGAATGAAATGATGAAACCTTGGGAGGACGGGATTCAACCGTCGAACAATATTCAGCTGTGTTTTCTCGATTGGGATAAAATGTACAACGGTGATATGAACCATAAAAAAAGGTTTTAGATTTTGCTGGATGAAAATCCCAAAAGTCATTCGTTGGTGCATATGGATTGAGCGTAACCATAGAATATTCTAGGATATAGCTCAAATCGCTTGGAAATTGGCTATCAAGGCAAACGCTTTAATGGTTGAGATTGTAAGTGCCATGATGATTCCCAATAACAAAGCTAAGTTGACTGATAATGAAAGTAATTGGCTGCAAAGCTTCAACTTCTCTGTTGAAGCTAATTTGGCTAAAAAACTGTTGGAAACTTGGGAAATTAGACTGGATAAGTCTCAGTTTGAGAATTGGCTGAAAGAAAGGAAGATCTTTAAACTGTTTTTTGATGGAGCTTCCAAGGGGAATCTAGGGAGAGCAGGAGGTGGAGGGATTGTTATTTGCCGGGAAGGAAAAAAATGATATAGGGTATTATTGGAATATAGGGCAAGATTCCAACAATATGGCCGAGGCATATGGGCTTTGGCAAGGTCTCAAGTAGTTGAAGGATAAATGAGTAGGTGAAGTCATGGTTTTTGGAGATTCCCAGTTAATAATCCAAGCAATGAATGGGGAAAATCACTGTAAGAATGTAAGGTTAGTCAGGTTGATAAACAGAATCAAATCCATCTCTAAGTTGTCTAGGTAGATAGAATTTTTTCATATCCTTTGTGAGATAAATGTTATGGTGGATCTTGCTGCCAATAAATCTATGGATGTTGGTAGAAATGAACTGTATGTAAATCAGCTCTTAAGTATTGATTTCCCCCCTTAGCATGAATCTGGTTTAACTGGAGCGGTTACCAAGCATGGAGGTAGTAGAATAAGTATTGGTTGGCTCAAACCGGTTTTGTAATTTCAACGGCTTCATTGTTGAGTTCTAATACATAACATATCTATGTTTGTAAAAAAAAAACAACTTATATAGTGGGATATGGCATGGTAGTTTATAGAACAAGTTGCATTATTTCTAAGTCTATGCATACCAAATAATGTAGACTCTTTGTATATTGTAGGTTTTGTTGAACAATGTATTTAGAGCATGCAACACAAATATAGGCTAATGGTTTAATGGTGCTTGGTTTCTCAAGCAAGCACTAATATACCATTTCTTAGTATTGACATAAGTGCTTAAGCTTTGTATAAGTTATGCATTGATGGTTTATGTAACACCCCGGTTTTGACCCCATTTGCATTAAAAATGTATATGATGTAAATATTGTAATTAATCATGGTGTGGAGCTAAAGGCAAAAACCCCACTATTATTGTTTTATGTTTCGGCAATTAAAATCGATGCCAATGGTATTTCGTGCTAGCCAGTCACATTATAATTGTGGACATCATGTAAATATGCAATTTAAGTAAAATACCCACGACCAGCTATGTCAATGCAACATTAAAAGAGATGGGAGCATGATTTCCTAAGGAATAGGGGGGGAATAATTCAAACCCTTGATCCAATGGGGAAAAGCCAAATGTCAAAGGGAGAACCCATCAAACACTCAACCACCCATTTTGTCTTTTGTGCCCAATCATTTATTTTTGCCAGAAGTGGTTGAGTTAGTTATTGCATGGGACGGGCAAGGTATGGAGGTTAAAATTCGAATTGGGCTGAGTGCCCATTTTTGGAAAAACGTGTTTTGACTTATGAGCCAAGTAAATGCCCAAAATTGTTGCTCGTTCCCTTATGCATTCACATTTTCATCTTTCCTCATGTTTTTGGGGAGCTCCTGGACGCTTTTCATCATCCATCCTTCATTCACGTTGAGCTCTCACACAGATGAACCTTCCTGGGTTTTTATCCTTCACGTTTTCAGTTGTTTCCTCATTTTTCCATGACCAGGAAATTCGTTTTTTGGTTGCTAAGTGAATTGTCAGTAAGGATTCATGATTTTAGGGTTCATAACAGTCGTTTTGGCTCATGCAATGCCCAGAATCGTTGTTGCATTTGAATTGCTCACCCAGGGGTCGATTTCTCCATTTTACCAATATGTTTTTGGTTGAAAAACACTTTTACTCAAACCCATAACTTGCATTTTGTTGTGGGTGCATCCTTTGTTTTGGTATGAACTGGTTTGGAGTGGAATTGGGGAAGAATTAGCTTGATAAACCTAGTGTGGGAAGGAACCTCACAGACAGATCAAGAGGGGCTGGTTTTTCTTCTTTGCACACCTTGAAGAGCACTGGAATGGAAGGCATAGCTTGAGGGACTGTGTAGCAGAGAAGGGGATGCTTCCTTGTGTTGGGCATGTACGTGTTGGGAAATCCAAGCTAGATCTTGTGTAGGTGCCCATAACTATGTGGTTGAGCTCACTAGCTTAGCAATTCAGCCTTCCACCTCCTTAGCAACCTGATAAACCCAAATGTAGTTTTAGCTTAGTTGAATTTTGATGTGTGTTTGGTTATATGTGAGCCTATTGTAGTTCCCTTTTTCTTTGTGGGAATCATGCCCAACTCAGGGGTAGTAGTGTTGCTGAGAGATTGATGAGCACACTGGCCTATGGTTGGTTGGAACGTTGCAGCGACATAGCTGGTTGCAGGACAACTCATTTTCAAGATAAGTATTTCTTGTGTTTAATCTCTGCAATTGTGTTTGTTTTTATGAATTGTCATTAACATGTTAAATGCTTTGATGAATGTATTTTCTTCCGCTGTATATTGCATCTGTATATATATGCTAGTTCAATGCATTTTTTATTGTTTATGTCCATGGGGCTTAGATCCCCATTCAAATGATAGTAGCAGCTCATAGTCGTGTCCCTATGGAGATGAGAGGACGTGACAGTTTATGTTTCTATGATTGAGATTACCGGTAGAGAGAATTAGATTACTGGCCTTGAAAATGTCAACAATGTATTTTGAATTAGATCACAAGCTTTGTAAGCAAGTGAAGATCACAAGATTTGTAAGCAAGTGAATATTCTCTTGAAACATATTTTATTAAATGATTTTAATATTTCATGCGGTCAATATGAACATGTTTGTGTGTAAGGATGTGAGCATGGTTACAACATATGATCAAGTTGGCATTAGTTCAACCATGTCATACCATTAAAAATTTTGGATACAATTTAACGCTACACATGACATGAGGATTCCACGCTTAAACAACTTGGGAATCTCCATGGTTGAGATTGATTACATTACTCCCCTCACCAATGCTTCAATCATGAAATTTTTTGTGGTCATACTAGGTACTCTCTTTGTTAGCTCCATTACCATTTCCATCAAAATATTTAACAAAACACTTTAGAAGGGACTTGTCTTTGCAATCTACTAAAGTCTTATGCATTTCCTATAACACGTTGGCTTTGTCAACACAAGAAAACTTTGGATGGGTAAGGTAATCCGTAATGTACTTTCTAGCTTGTTATGTCCAACCTATATTCATATATTTGCTTACGTGTCACTTGTTCATGTTGGTGTCTATCAAGATGTACCTTTAAATTTCATAAAGCTTTTTGAGGATGCGAACATGTAATCATCAAATAATGTTGAATCATCTTCATTATTATCATAAAAATATAATCAAATAATCTTCAACATTAATTATTAATAATTAAAAATGACACATACAATGATCAACTAAAATCTATTCAAAACTATATGCCATACAATGATCAACTAAATTCCATTCAAAATTATATGATGTAGAAATATATTTGAAACATGTCAACCAAATTCCATTCAAAATTATATGCTGTAGAAATATATTTGAAACATGTACATATGTTCCAAAATATTTCCTTCAACCATGTATTACAAAATGGAACATTATGCCCACAATAAAAATTGACAACTCATACGCAAAGTACAAAAGCACAATACAAAAACTCAATGACCTTGACTTCTCCTACCACTACTAAATGCCTATGAAAAGGTTATCTTCCTCTTGCTTATGCCCTACGAAGTTCAAGGTCAAGGTTTATTCCATTGAGGATTGATGTTCATTTTGGACTATGGACTTGAAACAACATTTATAAATTTTAACCATTTTAAAAATTAACAAATATACAATTATCAAATTTTACAATTCAATACAACAAAAACTCACTACACATGAGTAAGTTAGACTTACAAGGGTGTGCTATGATTTTAAAATCCTACTCCAAGGCCAGAACACTAGATGTCTAGACAATGTGTGCAATATCCTGGCCAATAACATAGTGTGAACACATCCCATTCAAACAAGTTAGGTACTTTTAAATCAATATTTGAAAATGATGAGATGGAAGTAATCTACCTTGACCTTGTGTTTGAAAGTAGGTATACATGTCCATGACATATAAAAGGTGGAAACATAACTATCCTATTAGTCACAAGGTGCTTTGATGTCACAATAATGGATGCCTCTATAGTGATGCATAAATGGTAGACGACTGTTGCAGATGTCCATGAATTTGTTGATAACAAAATGTAAACATATAACAATCAAATAAGTTATATAATTTTATATTAACATTTGAAAATGATGCAATTAAAGTAATTTACAATGGCTTGTTGTCTGAGAATGGGGGTTAGTTGTCCTTTAGGCATCAAATGTTGGCCCATAATCAATTGGTCACACTAGTGGCGGAAACATCCATTGTTGTTATTGGATGCAACAATAGATCATTGTTATGGATGAACAAGAGTCAATTAAACAACTTCGATACCTAATTTTTTTTTTTTTTAATAATGATTAAAAATATGAAAACTATACTTCTCCATCGGTCATGCTGGGGATCTGGACCTAATCATATTTGTAGATATTGACATATAGTCATTACCAAGTTGCACTGAAAACATTAAAAAAAAATTAGATAGGTTGTTGTCCACTCGTAAAAATACAATAACACATTTGGTAGATTAAGAATATTCTAATTACATGTATCGATGAAATACCAAAAGACCATGGAACAATGACCACTCAATTAAATCCATCAATGGAGGGGGGAATTTATGTGATGGATGAGTATCATCGCATGCCAACTAAACATGTGAATAAAAAATGTTAATAAGATAAATACAAAATTATTATGAAACAAATCTATGTGAAGTATGTAAATATTGATGGACTTAGATATCAAAAGAACCCAATAGTAAGGAAATTTAAGGAATGGCAGTAGTATATTTGTCTTGCAATATGTGCATAGATGCTTGAGTACATGATGCTTTCTATCCCTGGCCTATAATAACGTGGCATGTGTGTTATTGATCATGTTGGGTGTAAGATGATATAAATGAAAAGGGTTTTGGGCATAAGGGGGATGGCATACATGCTTTTGATTAGATATAACATTCTTTCTATCCCGGTGCATCCCTCTTCTAACCCCATGGAATATTAAAATATAAAATTAGTTAACATGTTTACTTAAGATAAACTTAACATACAACTTTGTAAGGAAGTACAATGGTATGTCTTTGTTGTCTTGAGGGTCTTCATCAAACACCTTGTGCCATTAATTAATCCTGTTACCCATAATATTTGGTTCTATGCACTAAGAGATGAAAATGTGAATTGCTAGTCTCCAAAATCAAGTTGGTTTGTTATTTTTAAATCTTTCACTTTAAATCAATAACTAAGCCCATATTTATAAAAACGTATTTCACCTATAAGAAGAATTATTGTATAAATCTCCTTGAGCATTGGAAATTGTGTCAATGATAGAGTTGAGTGTTAAGCATTCTAGTGATCAAAATGGTCACCCTCTTTAAACATATCATGTATGCATCTAAAAGTTGTCATTTATGTCAATATCTCAACATTTTGATCTTTGGGAGGATTAGGTTTTTTATGCTTAAATTGGTTTTCCATTTTTGTTTCTTGAATTGGACGTTTTGGTTTTAATTTCAAGATCAAGGATTTAAGGGTTATGGATGTGGGATATATTTTTTGACACAAAAGTACAAAAACATAACTTAGACATAAAGTGACTTTTATTACAACAAGTAAGACTAATATCCTAACACCCCCTCTTAAATATTACAACACTAAAACCAAAACTAAATGAAACCAAACATGCACTAACTTAACAAAATATCAAGAGTAATCAAAACCAAACATTCTTCAAAATATTATTCCCTAAAAACAATTCCTGGACCAAGTAGAGCTTCATCAAGATGCCTTGTAACTTTCGTAAAGGTGTAGTTCTCAAGTTGAATTCCTAAGTTCCTATATTCCACCTCCCTAAAATCCCGAATTGTGAATCTCCCAAATTAAGTTACTAGACAACAATTCACATGCATGTCTCATAACCTCGTTATTATACAACAATCCATATGCATGTCTCAAAACCCCAATGAAGGATAATGTGTGAAATATACAAAATACCAAACTATATGGGAACCCACCAATGTTGAGCCTTATCTACACTAAATACCTTCATGTCTTTAAGGTGTGGGTTTATTAAAACGACGAAATCTACTCTTCTTTAGTAAGGTCATCAGTATTGTCAGTATATAGTGGATATTCAACAATGGCTACATCTCATTTGATAAACTTGAGAGCACATGCAACTTGACCCATTTTCTTAAAACTTGTCAATATCGTAATACAAAATGAGATACACTATCGAATGACAAAACACTAGATCATCCTATTGAAAGGTACTAATAAATTCTATTGAAACAAATGTTGTTGAAAGTGAATTTCATTTAGAAAACCCTGGCTGCAGGAATAGAGAAAAAGAAGTAGAACAATATCTCAGTTGTGATCATTTTTCTGCCCCGTTATCCTCTTTGAAGATTTAAATGATTATTTCTCACTTATGATGCTTTAAAAACACCCCTTGGCTTTCAATGGATACTATCTTGACAATGCAACTCCTTACCTTCATGGATCCATAAACATGAAAGGAAACTTAATGATTCAACTCCTTCAATACTCTAATCAACTCCTTGATGACATTTGTGAGAACCAAGTATTTATATCAAGCCTTTAAGTTTCTCTAGATCATCATTTGGTGCAAGATAAGAGCATACTTAACTTTTCAAGAAGAAAAAAACATATCCATAACCTTCATGACCAATCCTAGGCTCACTCTCGCTTTGATACCATATTACATAATAGTCATGAACATTAAAGGTTTAAACCCTAGATGGAACTACATCACAAAACACATGAGAGAGATACACACAATAACACAAGTTGATGTTATGAGTAACTGGTGAAATTATTATGTAGGAGTTCATCTCATTATATATGGTTACTCATTGAGCAAATCGATGAATCCACTTATGCATGTGTGATAGATTTGTTTTACACAAAAAATGCAAAAACATAACTAAGTCATAAAGTGGATTTTATTACAACATGGAATCCTAATTATATACTAACATGTTTTGATTGAACACAAATCCATCCATCCATCACACCACCATTGGGAGGAAACTTAAGGGAAATGAAGAAGAGGTTCTTCGACTGTAAAAGGACAACTTGGTTATAAAACAAAACAATATAAAAGAACAAGCAAACCAACATCATTGTGAAAGGCAAATGGAAGTGGGGGGTTGAGTATTTATGAGGTTCTAACCATACACAAATGCCCCTCAAACAACAAAAGAAGGATAATAAATCAAGAGCTAAGTACTGTGGTACCTATAAGATGTTGTAAAGGATTAGCAATTACAAATTGGAGTTTCTTACTTCTTCACGTGTACATTTGCTCTTCCAATAAAGAGTATTATCCAAAGATTAATGAAGAGAAAAAAATCATATTATAACTTGAAATAGTCATTGAAATCTAGATCAGTCACTTAAGAACCCTAGCAATTACTAAGTGCCTCGTCAAGTGGGAGAACTTATCATTAGAATATGTGGCTTGGGAAGGTGAATTCATATTGAAAAAACACTATTGATCAATGTTGAGCACAACACTTGTTTGAAGGTGATGGGTATGTTAAGCACCTAGTCGTAGCCCTCATTCATTATCATTACATTAATTATATTTATGTCAACTTATTATTTCTTTCTATCCCTCTTTGTCTACTATATATACATAAAGTAGACTCATTTGAGTGATCATATTTTCTTGTGCATTTAGTATCAAGTAATCAAAGGTTTCCCCCTAAAAAAATCTGTATTCATTCTCTTTCACTATATTTAGGTGTGGCATTACTAAATTACGTTTTTTTATGGTTATTTGGCTATTTGGTCCATATCATACCACATATAGAAGGGATGTAAATCACACCATCATTCTTATTTGAACACTAAGAAAAAATAAAATATAGTACCACATGTCTTGCTCCAAAAAAAGGAACATGCACATCTATATTCATTCACTTACACAAAGAAAATTTCCATCTTTAACCCCACCCCCAAATTGCCATCTCTTTGGGACAAGGGAGGGGTACAGGGTTTAGCTTATTCTATGTTTTGGACATACTACTATGTATATGAAATGATTTATTCATGAATATTTCCAAAATGATGTCACACTTTCCAACATATTTGCAATCACAATGTACACACTTAGTATTGCCTAATATTTGAACACAAAAGTGATATGCATGTATGCATGCTAATAACAAATTTACTTGAAATATGCATCTTCAGAACAAAGTGTATTATCATACATTGGAGTGAAAACTTGTGTAAAACATTTTAGCAACGTATAATTAGTGTCTTCAATCAAGAAGGCAAACACAACTTGAAAAAACCTTTTTATAAGTTCAACAAGTGTCATGTTTCCTTATATTCTATTCAACTCCTTTATCCCTCAACAAACATTACTAAAAAACAAACCATGACTTCCTTACTGCATGTATCCGGGCCCCTTCTATTCAACTCCTTTATCCCTCAACACACATTACTAAAAAACAAACCATGACTTCCTTACTGCATGTATCCACCCCCTTTCCCTTAGGTGTCTAGTTCCCCACTTCAAAGGTGTGCTAGTTAATATAAAAGAGAAGGAGAGATGGAAGGGAGTGGGATAACAATGCATATGTGAAGGGAATAAAAAAGAAAAGGGGAACTAAAGAATAAAAGGGTAAAGACTTTAGGACTTATTACATCAATGCATATGTGAAGGGAATAAAAAAGAAAAGGGGAACTAAAGAATAAAAGGGTAAAGGCTTTAGGACTTAGTATATAGGATAAATGACCATGATGTGGCGATGTAGAAGACACAATTTGGTAAGTTTGTTGAAATGGTCATTTGACTTTGAAAATGGAAAATGATATACGCATGTGACAAGTACATTTCTTTGAATATGATAGCGAGATCAGAATGATTATGTAAGAAATTTTAATATGTTCATATGATTCGCTATGTTCCGACACTTCATAATCATATCGATGTTCAGAATCAACAACAACCTCCTCAACTTTATCGAAGAATAACATTAAACCTTTACTCATATCCTTACAGAGAGACGAATAAACGAGACCACATGCAAGGTTCTTACCTCTCTTTGCTGCCAATAAAATTTGGATGTTTAGTTTTGAAGGTGGTTGATATAATTTATGCAATGCTTGCGTATGCTCCATTTTTGCTATTTGGAAACTTCGTAAACTACAATGCCGCATCTCATGTCTCAATCTCCCGATCCAAACTCTTTGCCAATGAACACTACCAGGTGGTTATTTACTTACTGTTGTAATTAAGAAAACAACCTTTCAAATTTATTTATATGCTAACTTTTAAACTATTTCTTGACTTTTTTATAGGGTTCTCTTTCCTATATTGTGATTCTATTTATTTGGTTTTCATAGCTAATTGCAACTTTTTTGGTTGCTAGATTCATGAATTTGTATGTATGGCAACACAAAGGAAGGGAGCATCACATTGCTTATTTGGAATACATGTTTGAATATTCAAATGCAGGGAAGTTAGTTTGGGTTATGTGGTTTCATAGGACTAATGAATTTTTTGAATACCTTATTCAAGAGAGACATTTTTTATTCTTGCTGATAAGTTCTTATTACATCGATAGGTGTTTATATTTTAGAATTTGTGGTGGACTAAGAAGTATGCTTTTCCTAAATTACAAGAAGATGAGACATGCGTATTGTCTAGATTGATTTTATGGTCGTTGTTCCAAATTCGAAATAAACAATTATTAAAAAAATAACTAGTAGTTGATGCATGGATAATGAGCAGTTCATGTCAAACAACCCATTTAACTAGAAGAAGGTGGACGATAATAAGTAGCTCAGGCATAGGCAACATGTGATTACAACTACACAAAGAGAACAAGTAACAAATAACTTGTTCATGGCACTATCGGTGTTCATCAGTCACAAGCTAAGTGGTTTTGCTAGTTGTCAAATGTGTTGCGACTTGACAATAATGCCTACTCCTTAGCAGTATGCGTAACACTGGGCAAAACTACCTCTTAAGAAAGTAGCCTAACTTTACATGTGTTACAATCAATTTAACAATGTTGTTATCAACTTAGTTGAATTGAATCAATTGGAAGGACAGTGACACCAAAATATATTTTCTTCTACTTACGCATATATCATATTAATATCAACTTTAAGTGAAACATCCATATATTTCTTCCAAGTTTGTTGTTTCTATTGATGTTTCTTTGCATCCTTTGTTGCAATTTCTTGTGTATTCTTTGTTGTTCTATAAGGAACTTTATCTTTTAGTGCACTTTAACATCTAAATTAAATTAGATTAATTTAAACGGAATACAAATTTTTTGGTTTTGTTTTTTGTTTTATGTTTTATGATAAAACATAAACATTATGATATATCATCTTTAGTGTCTTGAAATTATTTTAACAACCTTGAAATCGTCTCTCCTCTTGTGTGTTATTCCACATGAGTTATGAACTCAAATCCACGACAATCTATATGCCTCAACATACCCCTTTCTATGCTTCTTATATGAGACATGTGTGGTCTTGGAATAGTTTCTATGACTCTATCATCTGCTCTCTTCTTTCTCTCTTTAGATTACACTAAAGAAGTAAGATACACTACAATACATTCTGTGTTTGACTTTTTCCCATTTGCTATTACTTGAATCTAATAATGCACTCTTTGTTAAAATAGCAATTTTAAATTAATTAAATTGTTTTGAATATAAAAACAATTCAATATCCTTAAATACCCATACTCCAACCATGTTCATCCAAAATGAATTTTACCAAATTTCTCTTGATGTTAAGTGTCTGAAAAAATACAATTAGGATATGGAAAAAAAACACCATTCAAAAAGTAAAGATTATATATATAAGAATTAGTAATTGGACCTACCAACTATTAATTTGAGAGAAGAATCACTAATTGGACCTACCGACTATTAAGTCTTGGGGGTAGATTGATACTGGTGAGAGCAGTATTGATGGGGCTTGCAATATACCGACTTACTTTGGCAAGGATGCCTAAAACTATTTTGAACTTCCTAAGGCATACTATTTTTAACTTTCTTTGGGGAAATTCTTTTGGTAAAATGAGGTCACACATGGTGGATTGGCACTTGATCTCCAGGCCTTATGAGATGGGTGGGTGGAATATCATGAATTTGGAGTGGTTTAGCCTGGCTCTCAGACTCAAATGCTTATGGATGGTACTGCAGGGTAATGGTATCTAGTCCATCATTATCACAGTTAAATATCTTAAAAACAGATTTGTCGTGGAGTGGATTAGTGCCCATACTTTTACTCTTCAGGGTACTTCTTTCATCTAGAATGGCTTTATCAAAACTTTGTCTTGGCTCACTAGATGCTTGGGATGGAGGGTGGGAAATGGAAAAAATATTAAGATCGGAGTTGATCATATTGCTAGCTTAAATTCTGACTTTACCTTGCCAGAGGATCTCAGAGTCTACCTGGAGGACTATGGTATTTCTTCTCTTGCAAATGCACATTATTGTGGTACTGATCACCTTGCTCAGCAATACTGGCTTCCTGCAGAAGACCTTGACCTGGATGGTGATTGGAAGGTATCGTGGACCAACTACATAGAAGGGCTCTCTCATGGTTGTATTCGTCTATGTAATAGGCTGGACTCCTTGGTATGGATGTTTAACATGTGCTCGGGGCAGGTCACTACACGATTAGCTTATGAATGCATTGCTTCAAGTCATTGTCATGATATTCCTGAAAAGATCTTGGTAATTATTTGGAAATTCAAATTGCCTCTGAAAGTGATTTGTTTTGTTTGGCTATGTTTATCTAACCAGATTAATACCTGGGATAATATGCTCAAGAAAGGTTGGACAGGCCCAAGTTGCTGCTGCTTATGTATGGGGGATGCTGAATCGGTTAATCACTTATTTGTTGACTGTAGGTTCACCAGGGAGGTCATTGGTGGACTTGGTATTGCTCTCCAATGAGTCATCACGTGGAATGAGCCTACTTACAAGCTTAATATGGTTAAGTGGACCGGGAATGAAAAAGAGTTGATGTATCTTCCCTTTCTTATGACTTGGTAGCTATGGCTTATGCGTAACATAGTCTTATTTGAAAATTTCAAACCTTCATCTAAGCTCACTATTCAATTTATCATGGAATAGCTTCTCAGACATAAAGTGAAGGTTACAACCATAACTCATAGGAATTTAATTGGTCAGACACCGGTATATGATTATCCCGTCGGTTTTTTTGATGGAGCCTCAACAACTACAATTGGAGGCGTTGGTGTACACATTATTCTGAGCAACGAACACCATTTCCACTTAAAATTAAGCTGTGGATAGAGCACAGATACATTTTCTGAACTGCTTGCCTCCTGGGTACTACTTGTTTTTGCCAAGCATATTGGGATTCCTTATCTGCATATCAGAGGGGACTCTTTGACAATCATTAACTGGTTTATGGAAAGGCTTCCATTGGAGACTCTGGGTTTGGCAGGCTGGTGTCATGAGATTATGACTCTCAGATCTTACTTTATCCATCTCGAAACAACTCATGTCTTTAGAGAATTCAATGTCCAGGCAGACAACCTTTCTAAGGAAGCACTCCATTTACCATCTCGGATCTTATATCACTTGGAATTTTTTGAGGGAGTATGCCTTTGGCATGGCTCAGTTCAACTCTTTTGAGTATGACTTTTCCCCTATCTTTTTGGGACTGTTTTTTGAGCTATCATCTTCGATGATTTGGGTGGCGTGGCTCCCATTATTGAAGTTTTTTATCCCAGCTGAGTGCCTCCTTAGAACAGTTGGTCTGTATGGGATTTGAATGTTGATTGTTGAGTTGATTCGAGAGGGAGACTGGAAGATTTCATTATCGTCTCCTCATTGGGTGGATCATACTACTTACTGTTTTGTTGGAGATGTGATTGAGTTTATGGCCCAGGCTGTGGCCTATTCTTTATCATTGTACTCTTCTGTAGCACTAGGCCTCCTTTCTTGCTAAATACCTCTCTGGGATTCCTATCTGTATTTTTGAGAGATGATTGTGCACATGATATACGATGTGTAGTGTCTGCCTATAATTGTACTTTTATACTAATGCACAAAGGTTTCCTTTGATTCAGATGAATAACAAGAAACTGCTATTTTTCTCCTTGAAAAAAAACAAATGATTAGACCTCCTTATTTTTAAGACAAAATTTAAATGTTATTTGTTTTTCTATTGTAATGAATACACTGGACTTCAAGGATTTGCTTTTTCTTCCATACATGACAGGATGGATTCTGGTGCTGGGGTTTAAATAAATTTAAACTTATTTTAACTAAAAGTCTTTTCAACATTAAAAATGCGCCCAGTTTTAAATAAAAGTGGAAAAGTATCTGGAAAAACAAAAAGGCGCCAACTTCTAACAGAAGGAAATACAGAGCTTCTAACGCCCCGACCGCCAGAATCCGGTTGACTAATCATTGTCGAAATCAAAATTTGGTGTGTTTAAATCGTAATTTGAGCGATCTACATAGTTTTAAAGTCAAAAATTTAGTGCAAGACACTTGAAATTTAGTGCAAGGCTGCAAGGCTAAAATTGCAAAATTCGAATAAATTTGACTGGTCTTTATCAAAAATCCGCCGGAGCCACTCGAACCCTACTAGAAAATGAAACCCTAGATCGTTCCATCCTTCATTAAAAGGGTAAAAAGGGCAGATAAGTTCATTAATGGCGGTGCTGCGTGCTGTTAGCATGTCATTCAGAACAAGAGCTATCTATTGAGTTGCAGAGCATTTAATGCGGCTGCAGCAAGCTTGATGATAGTTGGATCTTGAGCTGTTGGAGATTCATTCAACGGTCATCAAGCCTACTGCACCCACATTAAATGCTCTGCAGCTCAATAGATAGCTCTTGCCATCGTTCAGCCACACTTCAGGACTATCTTGTAATCATAATATTGTTATTCAATGACGGGGATGAGATGCTTCTTGCTGGAGCTCTTCGTCCTCACGGCATGGGCCGACTGTAAACATCTTTTTGTTTGATTTCGTAAATTCCATCGTGAACTTTATATAACAAATGGCATCTATTATTCAGCCTGCTCCTCATTTGCTGCCTCTTCTCTGGGAAGGCGGCAGATTAGAGTGTGGGGTGGGTAAGAAATGCCTCTAAGCAGTGGAATGTTATACTCTGTCGCCTTGGGTATTTGTTGCAGCGTTGCTGCTTTAATCCTTTTTTGGGGCTGGTCATAACATTCACAGTCACTACATTTTTCTTTTTCTTTTTTTATAATTGTTTTCTTTCAAGACATACAAGTCATATTTCACTGTTGGGCACTATGGCTAATTTTCTTGTTATTTTAATGCATTTGAATTTTTGTTTTAGGCGTCCTTCTCGTAGATATAACTTGATCCTTTTTTGCAGAAGCGTACCAAGGATCGAAACTAGGGCCTGCATGTTGAATTATTCAATCAACTCATTTAGTTATTCCAGTAGCAGGCGATTTGTTGCAGAAACTCTTTTATCCTGGGTCTGAATTTGTACTAGAAGAAAAACCTGCGTGTAGTTTTGTTGAATCCCTACGCACATTTGTAAGTTCACTTCGGACCCTCAATTGTATTTGTTTTTCAAACCCAAAATTGTTCCTGTGTCCGAATTCGTATAAGGAAAACCTGCGTGTAGTTTGTTGAAACCCTACGTCATATTTATATATTCACTTCGGAACCTAAATCGTAATTGTTTTTCAAACCCAAAATTGTCTGGATGTTTTATATTATAATGTGGGTTTTTGAGATTTTATCATTAGAAGTGAGACTGATTGTTCTAAGTATTGTAGATTTTTTTTTTCTTGTAGGAAAAAAAACTATGTGATAAGATCAAGAGGTAAACATTTTTTTTTTCATTTTTTGAGTACTGCTTAGTAAATTAAAAATGCCTTCATTGTGAAGTGCAAGTTCAAAAAACTAATAATACTTAAAAATACCTAGTCCGAGAAGTCTCAAGTGAGATGTTTATTTTGTCATTCAATTCTACAGGTGAGGTCTGTTTTGTCAATTCCACCTAGGGTTGCCCACTTGTGGTGTGATAGTTCACAAGATACAAGGTACAGGGAGTTGAAACTTGGTAAGTAAAATTACCTCCTTACATACTAGCCTTTTGGTCTTTCATGTTATGTTAATCTTAACCAAAATTTAGATAGGAGATCCTGGAAAATTGGCAATACCCTAAGCGTGATCCATATGGACAGCAGATATAAGCTGCTCTGAGGTGTATCTAGATTCCAGACCCGTGGGGCCTTGCTCCTCTCATCCAGAAAGTTTGGGTTATGTGGGTAGGTCGTTGGAACTCCCGCCGTCTGTCGTGTGGGACAGGAGGCTGTATGGGCCTTGTCAGGTATTGACAAGGTCGATGGACCTCCCATTGGTTGAGGATGTAACTAGACAAATGCGATGGCAGATTGGAGTAAGAGCTCCTCTACTCCGCACCAATTGTTTGAGAGTTTGAGATTATTCCCAATTTCCCTCATACTTACTCTGGACTCTATGAACTGTGCAGGAGTAAACAATGGAGGCAGTGAGGCACAACGGTTTCGACATTGGGGTTATCTGGGCCACTGCTTTTCCCTTTCGCTTCAAGGTGTGGGGTGGGCCAAATATTGATGGGGAGGACTTCTATGTTAAGAAACATTCCTTGTACATTTCAGGTGCAAAGCTTGACTGCCCATGAGAAGGTTTTGCTAGATCCAAACGCTTTTGATACTAGTGGTGGATTGTGCGAGTGTGATATGGAAACAAATTATTTTCAGATTCTAGGTGGTGGTATACTGAAGAGAAGGGATAATAGTATTTCGAAGGGTTTAAGTATGAATGAGATCTTTGCGAGTGATCTAAGGGTAGGTGAAGCTAGTAAAGGTGAAACCCCTATGAAAAGGGGAAAAATGAAGAAGTGCACTAAAACAAAAACTCTTCTCTATCAAATTGGTTTTGGGAGACGATATTCAAATGCACGAAGGTGTAGAAGTGGCCTCAAAAGCATTAGTTGGACAGTTTCAAGGGCAAAGGATGGGTGAACTAAATTTGATATTATGTCTGAAAGATTCTTGGAAGCTAGTGGAGGGATACTTGCCAAAAAAAATTATCATTACTCGAGGGTGGATGGGGTTCATCTTCAAATCAGAGGATGATGTTGGAAAAATCATGGAGGCTTGTTACAAATAGGGTTTGTCAATGCTGTTTTCCAAACCATGCCCCCCCACATGCTTTTGATACTAGTGGTGGATTGTACTAGTGTGATATGGAAACAAATTATTTTCAGACTCTGGGTGGTGGTATACTGAAGAGAAGGGATAATGGTATTTCGAAGGTATGAGCCAGTAACAAGAGATACCAAGATATACAATGTCTCTGCTCCCCTAATAGAACCTAGGAGAAGCCACAAATGAAAACAGTATTTATTGAGGACACACAAATGCAATTGAATCCAGGAGCACAAGGAGAGCTCAGAGTACTGATCCAGAGATGCCCACCCTCCATACGAAAAATAAATCAAAGAGATACAAGTCCTCCAATGCCAAAAGAGCTCCGGCACTTGGCTCTAAAAGAGCTCCAAATTACCACTCATATCACTACTACATTTCGATCCAAAATCTGACGGAAAAATCTGACGACGCGTGGATTTCTTTTTTTAAACCCACCAAAAATCACAAAGATAATTTTTTTTTTGAAAATGTGGCCATAAGCGTCGCTTAAGCGACGGCGCATCAAATTAGTCAATTATTTAAATAAATACACTTAATTGGTCAATTATAAACATTTAATTTCAATTTTCATGGTCATCTTCATCTTCATCAAATAGGGTCATATCATGTTTGTTGGCAAGTATGGTTTTTCCCCTTCTCTTTCCTTTTGACTGGATATATATCTTTTTTTTATTTAGTATGAACTGGAATTTTGGTATTTT
>LPNX010994833.1:22253-57450 GCA_001517045.1 Pseudotsuga menziesii | reverse complement strand
GCATAACTTAGCTTAAATACAATGTAATATTGATCCCTAAGGATATATCACCTCAGATAGTACTTTTATTGCAATAGTTTACTAACATGAATTGATCTATCATCCTCCTTTAAAATCGCCGTCGCATATCCCACCACATTAAATATATAATATAAAGAATAAGTATGAAACAAATCAGGTCTTAAGTTGCTATTTAATAAAAAAGAAATACTCTTTCGAGTTCACAAACGACACAAACTACCCTTATCACAAACCCCCAATATCATTGAATCGGTCCATGGTGATCACAGGAATCCAATCCGAAATTAATGGTTTCCCGCCATAGTTACCCACTACCCATTTTTTTATTTTGTATCTGAAAACTAATACAAACAATGAGAAATGGACCCGCGAAGAGAAGTGGTATTTCTCCTCAGAACAAAGTTCCTTAATAATACATTGCGGATAGCAACAAAGGATAAGGATGGATATGGAAGCTTTGGGCAGGAAGTTGGGTCTTGTAGAGAACAAAACATCCATTAGAAAAGCCGAGGAGCTGAGGCGCCTTAGCAATGTGCATTTTGATTCATCGACATTTGGTGTGGTATGTCAATCCAAAGAATCCTCTCAGGCTTATAGCAGTACTTTAATTTTTGCACTGTATTTTGTATATAGCAAACAAAAGGGACCTTGATTCCTTGTTTTTGTTCACAGGGCGAGGTTTGCAAATCTGTGCTCTGCTTTGAGCTAGCCACTACCAAGTGAATCTCTAAATATTTCCTTATAAGAGCTTTGTTCTCTTCTGATAAATGCCAAACTAGGTTTTATACCCAACTAGCTTTTATATTCTGTTCAGATTTTTCAATACATATCAATAGATCTATACGGAGTTCATTGCCTGGAATTGCTTGTGGGTTTCTTATTTCTTACTGTACTGAGAGAAGCGAGGTGTTGGGGTTGGGGTGGGCATGATCTTTCCTTCACACTATGCTCTTTGTATAATGTTTGAAGCTAAGAGAGTATATGTAGAATGATATTTGCCAGCTGTGATAGCTCCCCTGTATGGCCAAAATGAACATTATGGCGCATAATTCTGCTAAACCTTATGAAGTATTCAATTTCAAACAACTTGTCTCTACCCAATTTGAGGAGGGAGTCTACAGGAGGTTCGCCCTTTATGTAGTTAGATTACCTTTGAAGGAGATTTAAATAAAACCAGCACTGGAGGTGACCGTTTGGCAGTTCTATTTGTTGTGATTTGGCCAGCACGCATCCTACAGGAAATCAGAGGCTTGGAGGGTTATAAAAATGAACCAATGAACAGTGGGCCTTACCCTCAGCAAATAGACAAATTTGACATTAACTGTGTGCTTGACAGCATGCTGACTAAATACATTTCGATGCATATATAGTCATGAGTTTTATTGTGAATGACAAGATAGGATCCAATGATGAAAGATCTAAAAAGATTGCATCCTTTGGAAAACTATACGAATGGCAGCATATAAGGAAAGACCCATCCTGAAAATCCACATCAGCAGTGCAATAAATCTTAAGCTAGGTCAACTTATTGGCAGTTAGGAAAGATGTTGAAAGTAGTTTTTGCGACAAGAAAACAGCAAGGGAAACTAACTAAAACTACAAATCATAAATGAAGATTAGACACGATCCTGTTTTGATCTAAGTCGACCTGTAAGCAAACCTTTGAGGGTTTTGTGCATGCCTTTTCCTCTCTTAGTCTCAAGCAGAGGAATCAATTTAGGAAGAAAAAACAGTGTTTCTTCTGTAGAGAAAAACACTAAAGAAAGTATCCCACACAACAGAAAAGGCTCATACTTAGTATGCATACATTGTCTTGGCTTTATGAGGTTTCTTTCCTCTTTTTTCAAACAGTCAAAGGCAACTAGGTGGACCTGCATGTAGGGTTACTAGAGATCTGTATATTCAGATTTGAAGAGCTGAGCAAGGGTTAGACAGTTGATTTTGGAGCATTGATTGTAGCTGCAGAACAACTCCTCATTCTCTCATCCACCACACCTCAACCACTACCACCATTGCCAGCAAGGAGACCTTTGACAACCTATCACCTATCGTCCACTATGATGCAGAAAATCTCTTTGGTAATAAGTGACTAAACCAATTATACTTATTCTAGTTCTCTGAGTTTTTGTTGTTAATGATTAAGTTGTTGATATTGATCGGTAGTTATATGCTCTTTCTTTGATTCTTCTTTCACTCAAGACACAACTCTTTTCAGCTCATGTCCATTTAATTCCATGCTATGGCCACTTTTAAAACATGATCTCAACCATTGAAACTTAGTGGTTGAAATTGACCCTCACTCTTAACTGTTCTAGGACAGTCAACGAGGGGTTTATGGTCACAATTTCACCATATGTTTATGGTGACCTTTTCTCAGTGAGAGCTAGAGCCAGATATGGATATGATCCAGTATATGGACAGTCTACAAGAGGGATCATTGATGTTTTGCAACTATATGAAAGAGCCAGCATGGTCGGTATAATTAAGTCCTTAAATTCTGGAAAAGACAATAAAAGGTCCATAACCTTATCCAAACTTGCACCATCATGTGGGGCTTGCATCCCAAATGTTTCTAACATGAAGGGAACTAAAGCTCCCCAAACAACGTACTCTTTGATGCCTATATCACCATCCAACAGAGAGAAAAATTGTTTGCAAATTTCTTTGCCAATAGGATTCAGTAATTCTACACGTGGAGTAACTCTCTTCAATCTTCTCAACTTCTCTAATACAAAGTCAAATGCTTTTAAGTACCATAAATTAAGATAAAATACTCACATAAAATATGTCAAGTGGCGAGGCTTAATGTCATATGGCAAGTGAGTTGAGATTCTGTTACTTTTATCTGTAGGTATGAAGCATATGATGCAATTTCTGACTTGCCATTGAGAGTTGGGAAACGTGTTCGAATTACAGCAACAAATGTAGTAAATTTGAATATCACATCAGCAAATGTAGAAACACTTGTAGGATCAATACTTGCTTGGAGAAAACAAGTAGATCATGAACAACAGGCCCGTATGGCAATGCAGCTTGAAAAGGTTTCTATTTGAGATAATATACTTTCTTCCTAGTTAATGTCTAAGTGTTTTCTTGAAGCTGTTTCATATGATTTTCATATAGTTGCACTAATTTATACTATTGATTTTTGACTCCTCCCAACGAAAAACAGGATATTAATGAATATGGAAAGCATTAAAGTATGAGGGAATTATCACATAAGCACTACCTAGCAACACTGAGAAATTATCACATTGCATAATTGATAATGATGATATTTAGTTTTTAGTTTTTAGTTTTTAGTTTTGCTAGGTAATACTTGGTAACAAACCAAGAGCCTCCATTCTCCAAGAAAATGGTCCCCTAGCCCTAAGTTGAGTCCCGGTAATTGACCAGGTTTTTCCATTAAAAAAGAATGGCTACTCAAAACTAAGTTAAGTCTACCAGTACTAGACTGGTCCACATTGTGATCCTGGACCAGATGTCTACCATTCAACAGAATGGTCACTCAACAAAGGGTTGAGTCCCCCCAGGGAAGAGTTGGGTCCATATCATAGTCAAGGACTAGATATCATCATTCAACGTAATGATCACTCAACACTGGGTTGAGTCCACACCGTGGTCCCAGACTAGGTGTCCCCATTCTTCTAAGAGAATGGCTCTCGATGTTGTTCAAAAAAATCAACATTTGGATGTTAGTGATGCAGAGGAGCACATTGACTCCATGAAAGTTGCACTCATAGATCCAGCGAAGTTGGCAAGGTGGACAAAGTTAGATTCCAGAGCTATGTTGATCATCTTGGATGGGGTGAAGGATCACATAGCCGCTGACCTTTCCGGGAAGAAGACCGCATTGGAAATGTGGAAGGCTTTGGAAGGACTTTACTAGAGAAAGAACGAAAACTGAAAGATGGTGTTGCGGGAGAGGTTGTAATTTTTCCTTTAATATTCAAACTAGAGCTAAACAGTGCATGCAAATCTCTAGTGATAACCACACATTAATATCTTTTACAGTATGCAACGGAATATAAAACTGAGAAATAAATCTCAACATCACATTACAATATTGACACTATTATTGTGGGTATGGAAACCCCTGGAAAAACCCAAGATGGGAAAATCGGTGCAGGAGTCGGATATAGATTTTATTATGAGGAAATATGGAACTTTTACAATCACTGCAAACTCACCCAAACTTGGTGAATGCGGCTACACAACAAAATCACTAGGCAAATCTCAGCTAAACCTCAACACCCTCCTGTGTGAGTGTATGACCTATCTGTACAAAGCTCGGTGATCCTGCTGCTCGCTCCTCCGTTTTCCCAGCTAAATCCTTTGTTTGACTTTCTCTCCCTGTCAGTATCCTGTCTTTGTCGGAATACAAGTGTGTGTGTCTTCTCCACCAATTGATCTCTCTTTTATAACTTTAGGTAAAGCAAAAACCCTAATTTCACTTTCACTTTAACTAGTATTTCACTAAAGTTAATTTAGATCACTTTAATTTATTTTCCAAAGTAAACTTAGGAAAAGTAAATTAAATACAATTGATTTCCTAATTTAAGTCTTCTACATGGAAGAATACATGCATGCAGGAAGACCTTCCTTGTTGCTACTAGTTTAACAGAGGTTACACAGTATCAAGATGGCCAAGGGTGAAGGAGTGGTTCCTTATCTTACCATGTTCACACAAAACAGAGACGAGCTTGGAGCAATTGGCTCTAAGATTGAGGATGAGGTGCTAGTTCGGATAGCTCTCAATGGATTTTTTAAGCTGTGGGAAACCTTTGTAAAAGATGTGCTCGCTAGGGAGAAGCTCCCTGACTGGTAGAGATTGTGGGATGACTTTGTGCAAGAGGAAACCTATATGAGTTAAGGTTCGGGTTCATCCAGCAGTGCCTCACAGATTGTGGATGAAGAAGCTCTAGCTCTAGCAGGGAAGAGAAAAGGTAAGGAAAAGAAGATGAAGGGTTGTAAGAAGAACATTGACATGTCCAAGGTCAAATGTTTTATCTTCCACAAGCTAGGATACTTTGTCTCCCAGTTCCCAGAGAGGAAGAAGAACAATACCCAGATGGCAGGTTCTGCAGAGGTGGAGGACTTCAGCGAAACCTTCGACGAGGACTTTTGTTTGATAGCTTGCATGGCAAGTACCATAGGCAGTAGTATTTGGTACATCGATAATGGAGCATTTTGTCATATGACAGGACATAAAAGGTTCTTCAAGAGCTTGCAGGAGATTAGATTAAATCTCCACATTGAGCTGGGTGATGATGCAAACCCATCATCAATTTTGTTGACGTGTTCTATGTTGCGGGTTTGACCAAGAACCTCATATCCGTTTCCACCTTGGAGGACAGGGGCTTTCAGGTGAAGTTTCGAGATCGAAGAGGGTATATCAGGCCCTGGGGGTCAGATAGGAGTTTGGATCGGGTGATTGGGATCCAGAGCAGGAAGGTGTACAAAGTACACTTCGAGTTTGCAAAGGCTCTAGTCAACAGCAACAATAGTCAGTGTGAGTTGTGCCTTTCCCCCTGGAGTCTATCCTCGACTTTCAACTGCACGACCATACTGAAGTGTACCTGTCAAACCCTAGATCTGAATTCTAGGTTTGTATCTTCAATAGATCTATCCCTGATCTATGACTACTGCTGCAAGTCTCTTAGATTTAGCTCAACTGAGCTCTGATACCATGTAAATTTTCCTTTGAAATCCAAACTAGGGCTAAACAATATATTTAATTTGTTACTGGAAACCACACATGAACTTTATTTACTGGTATTTGCAGTAGAAATAAAATACTAAGAAACATTCACAACATCACATAAATTATGGACACAGTGTTTTGAGTATGGAAACCCGTGGATAAAACCCAAGATAAGAAAATCGGTCTAGCAGTCAAATATGAAATTTATATTAAGAAGATATGGAACTTTTACAACCAGCAGATAAATCACCCAACCTGGTGAAATGAATCTCTGTAGAAACACAGGATAAGTCCAACAACCCAGCACACCCTGAGCACAACAGTACGGCCTCCTCTGCGCAACTGTACGGATCCGTATGTCGATGACATCAGCCTGTATGGATTCCGTACAGTTGTACGGCTACCTCCTGCCGAATGGTACGACTGCCCTCTCCGTGCTTCTGTACGACATCTAGCTCAGCCTAGAACCTCGGTGAATCTATCGGGTAGATGCCCCTCCGTCTGACTTCGCTCTGTCTGCATCTCACTTATGTACGTGTCCTCTCCACCAAACCTCCTTTTAACTCAATGGCTAAGCAAAAACCCTAACCCTCACTATAGACCAATGGATGTGATCCTCCGATGAGATCAATGGCCAAGATTAGATTAGTTATCACTTAATTTTATTTCACTTTTCACTTTATAAAAGTGATTCCATTAAATCAAAATCATATTAGAAATATTAATGTATTTTCCTGAGTCCAAACTTATGAAAATCACATTAAATACATTTGGCTTCGTGTTTAATGTCTTCCTAGCATGCAAGGACACATGCAATGCTAAAAGACCTTCCTTGTTGCCACTTTTTAACAAGCACTGTGGAAGATAGGTTCATCTCCGTTTTGAAATTGTTGTACTTTAATTTTATAGAAAATAAAATTCTCTCTCTCTCTCATGAACAGGTTTTCCTTGGAGGTTGAGGTTTTGCTTGAGTCAATTTGACAAAAAATAATTGTGTCTGATTTTTATGTGTGACTGTTTTATTTCTGCTCATTGAAGTTGTAAAAATTCTTCATGTGTTTCGGTCAAAATTGCTTTTGAGAAATATCAACTAATTTGAAGCTGAAAGTAAATTGGGTCTGGGCATTAAACAATGAAAATGGTGGCATGAAATCGAATTGGGGAATGAGCTGAAGAATTTACATTTCCCACATGACAAATGGATCATTATCATCTTGAACTTCTGGAAAGATCTCATCTCTTGCCGAGAACTTCGATTAGTATCACAGCCTCTCGATTCTTCACATCATACTTCACTTGGGCATCCACTTAGTCTGACTCCCCACTTATTTTCACAATACAAGTTTGCCCAAACATTTGTATTCAAATATGGCAAAATATGGCAAGCATATTTTGTTCCCATGCTTTAAAATTCTGAGCATTAAACCTTTTGTTTTCGTCCAACATTATATGGGATAAACTGGCCATTTTCAAGGGTTGAAGATGCCAAAGAGATTCTTAATAGGGAATAGGCAAACCCTACTGCAGATCCACTATGCTTATTGGAAACCCCAAACCCAAAATTACTGTTTAAAAGCAATTTTTTAAAGCCTCCACACAACCCACAAATGTAAATTTCTCTTCTAAAAATATTTCACAACTGATATCTCCTAATAATCAGTAGCAAACTTACAATTTTTGTTTTCAGTTTCACCAAAACCACCCAGCAACAAAATAAGAACTTCCGTAGAAATCGAAAACTTGTTCCTAAAACAATAATTATGGTCGGCTCTCCAATGACCACAGCTTTGTCAGTTCTTTCTCAGACTGCACTTCTTTTGAAAGTGTGGTCTAAGAGCCTCTCATTCTCCTTGCACAGATCTTTGAATTCGATTCTATTGGCGGCTTTTCCAAAAACTATGTTGGCCCTTGCTACAAGTTGGCACGTGTTTTCTTATCCTCAGAGCGGCGTCAAATTTAACAACGACTAAAACCATATTCACAGGATTCCTCATGTCTACTCTTCATGGTCTTTCACTTTTCAATTTACGCAAGTGACAATCCCTAGGCCTTTAGGTCCACAGCTAACTGATCCCATGACAATGCTTCAAATTGTGACTTAATTTTTTATGGCCCATTTTCTCTTATGCAACGATTGATAGTCCGCAACTCAATTCCTTTGTCAACTCAAATCCTTAAACAGCAACAGCTCTTTCTATTTGGCGAATTGGTGGCTCGTCCTTTCAATAACCGGGACCAAATCCAGTGGCTATCAATCTCACAAACCGATGGTATTCTTACTCAAGTGCTTTTCACGATCCTTCTGACGGTTATTCTATGTTCCCTTTGGACGGGCTTGTGAAACCGATTCGGAACGCCACTCACTTGACCTTCCCACAGGCAACTAATATGATGCAAGACCCTCATAACTTCATCTTACGCGCTAATCATGGCGGCTATAGCGACTTCCTTCACAAATCCAAAAATCCTGGGTGGAGAGGTCGACTTGCCTTAGTTCTTCTATTCAATTGTGTGCATGAGCAGTTACTCGGTGCCTTCTCTGAACATAACAATGTTGGTTTTACACACAAAAATCTGAACAATAATACATATTAGAATGAGAAAGAGTGAAATTCCTTTTGATGTTGCAATGTGTATGAGAAATGACAGGAGTATGTTACATAACTCCCAAATCTAACTGTTAACCACTAATAGTAATTAATTAATTAGTGCATTAAATGCCTCATTTTTCATCGTACTTTATTATTTTTTCAAAGTCCTAATACTTCTTACAGTTAGTGCTGTTTTCAATATGAAGTAATTAAATGGGTGATGGTGATTAAATTATTATTTGTTAGAGTCCTTAATACATATAGTTGTTTGTGCTGTTTTCAATATGTACTTGAATGGGTGATGGGTGATGGCGATTAAATTTGAATATTCAATTTTCTTTGCAGACCAATACTAGACTATATAGTTATCAAGTTGGCCTTTCACTGAGGTGACCTGTTATCTTAATTTTACATTACTTGATAGAAGCAGGCGTATATCTAAACTAACAATCTATCACATGATGATGAAAACGTCCTCAAAATATTCCATGCTTGAAGTCCAAATGAAGCTAGGGTTTCTCTTATAGCTGATATTATATTGTCATGATCAAAATGGCTGGCTTGGATGATAACTGTTGCATTGAGATAGTCAAGGTGCATTTTACAGATTAATATGGATGAGATGCAACTAACAGTGACATGCCACATGTTAATAAAAAATAAATAAATAAAATATTAATAATACGTAGTGAATACAATAACATTTATGTGTTAATAAAAAATAAATAAATAAAATATTAATAATACTTAGTGAATACAATAACATTTATGTCTTTTTAATATCATAGTTGCAAAGCAAAGTGCACTTTTTTTTTCACATCAGAAAAATGCAACTTTATTTAAATTGGAAAGTTGCGTCTTAAAAGACACTTGTTTACATATTTTCTTACAGAGGAGATCCATACTTCCATAAAATAACCCTTAGCACCCTTACATTCAGAGAGGACATCCTTCAGTTTTCTAGCATCAGAGATGGCAAACATAGCTTACAAAAAAGATTGGTTAATTACCCTGCTATAAAACTATCACATAACTACTTAACTCAAGAGACAAAAAAAACAATGGGTGCCATAAAGAGTTAGTCAATACGTAACAGCCCGTGATCGGACCTGGGTCCATCCAAAAACTGCTCCCAGGCAATGAATCCCATTTCACAGCCTAAAGCCTGTTTTGATAGGCCATCAGCCTCCGAGTTCAGCTCTCTGAAAATGTGATTGAAGGAAAGCTGATGGAAATGTACAAGGAGATCCTTTGTTCTTCTTGCCCAATGGTAGAGCACCATTGTGTGAAAGGAATGTTTCCCCGAAGCCCAGTCCAGAATGACTTTTGAGTCTCCATAAATAGAGATGGAGAGGCAGTTCAGATTGATAGCAAAGTACAGTAAGCCCAAAGAGCCAAAAGCTCAGCTGATATGAATGAGATGTGTAAAATAAAGTAATCCTCATAAATTATGAAAGAAAAGTTGAGGTCTGACATGCAAAAGTGAAAAAAAATTCCAAGGATAATAATAAAAAAGTATACATTGAAATAAAATAAACCACACATTAACGGTTTAACCACATGAAATAAAATAAACCACACATTAATGGTTTAACCACATGAAATAAAATAAACCACCATTTCTTTTCGATCCCACTTGTTGCTTAATAGATATGAGATTAAGATGAATCTATGCTGGTAGATACTCTACTCTTCTAATATAACCTTCTAAGTCTGTAATTCTCTATCTATCACACATTTTAACATTTTTAGATTCAAGTAAAATCTTATATCAATAAGTTCTCCATTGTATTTTTTTATTATTATCAGTGGTGTATTTTTCCAATGCCCATGTATTTGACATATAGGTATGCAGGTTTCAATATTCTTTTGTCTTCAATTTTTTTGAAGATGAACATGATTTTTATGAACTTTATACAGTCGGTACCTTAACAAAGTTCATTGAACTTTGTATTGAGATCATTGTCTGGCAAACATATTCTGTCCTTTTATTTTGTACAATAGGGCTTGTTTGTGGAAGGGTTGCCAAATGTTTCTGTCAGGTTTGGACCTCGTTTGCAATTTTGTTCCTTCTCCTTCAGGTCAATGGAAAATTCACGGATGACCAACAAGTTGTCTATAATGTAAGTGTTTTTCTCTCTCGATTTTAATTTGAAAAATTCACACAATATAATGCCAGTTCTGATGGATAACTATTTTTATTTTATTTTAATCTCTGTGGACGTGTATGAGTAACTCTGAATCTTGAGAATCTGTTAAATGACAATTTATATTTGGATTTCCTTTGTAGTCATTGAGTAACCGTTCTGAATTTAAATTTTTTTTATTGTTTTTCATATATTTACCAGTGCCATTGATGACTGCTCGGTGACCATTGATTGTACCATTCCTCGTTCCATTTTCTTTAGAGATACTCTTAATTTTTACTGTGCATATTTATTTTACAGGCAGTTCTTGGTGCTCACGAAGCTGTTATTTCCAAAATGAAGCCCGGTGTAAGCTGGGTGAATATGCACAAGTAATGGACAGAAAACAACCTCATGTTTCCATTTCTCTGGTAGTTTGGGAGATTCTGATATTGTTTCAAGAACCCTTAGATCTTGCTAATATATGATTATTAATACATTTAGCCCCTCAAAAGTAATATTTGTTTTATAAGCTACTGTTCATGAATTATGTAACGGGCGGCAAAAAAAAAATAGATGCTGCCAGATTATTTAGTTGAGGAACCTCAAACTGAATTCTCTATATTGGCCTGTTGAGCCCTCAGCTTGATTACTGTCATGAGCAAAATTTAAAACTATTTGAGTATGTCCTGGCATCTGGCCTCTAGAGTTTAACAAAAAACAAAGGAAAGCAGTATATAGTATATTCTGGCCTTTGGCCCTTACATTCTATCAAAAACAAAAAGAAATAGATTTGAAAAGAGTTTGGTCGCTGGCCACTAAAACTGTTGAAATAAAACATAAAAAGATGGAGTCTCAGGGGTATTGCTAAACCCGAGCTTCTGCATGCTATTCCTCCTCTTTGTCAATGAAGATGGACTGCTGGGAGTCCTCACCATCCCCGTGGCCTTCTCCTTCTCCCTCTTCACGTTCTGAAGCCTTGCTTGAACCTTGGAGGGCCTGCAGCAGGAAGTAATATTTATCGAGTTGTAGCAACTCTCTTTAATTTCCTTCAATAGGGGTTGCTTCTCTCCCAGATAGGCAAACATCTCCTAAATGTGATAGGCACAAAATCGAGTTTATTATTTTTCAAACACCTTCTTTGCAGTGACATGGAATTTTAATACTAAGAAATTTTGCAGGCTCATGAAGATTATGACATACTTTAAGGAAATTAGAGGGTGAATCAAGCACACAAATAATGCATCAGGCATGTGTATATTGAATGCACCAAAGATGATGATTAAGATTGCATCTAGCTAGAATCAGTTTATATCTGGACTGTTGAAACAAGACATCTCATTCCCTGGTCAACTCTAAATCTTGCTCAATATAGAAGAACTATCCATATCAAAGTCACCAGATTTAGAGTGAAGATTTTGAATACAATCAGGAATAAATCAGGAAAAGCTCAGCAACTACATGAATCAAATATATACACATTTTCAATTAAAAAAAGCATTTTCATTGATATTCAATAAAGCCATGTCCATAGTGTTACACCCCATATTGCATGGCCTTTCACTTGCAGGATGGCAGGTTGGTGATTCTTGGTGCTGGTTTTTCCTATGGCCTGTATGTGAGACTTTCCTGGTGTTTGTTCTGAGACTGTTTCTTCCACTGTTACAAACAGCAGTATAAAAGTTCAGAACTGTTTAAGAAAAGTTTTAAGGAAGATACAGGAATAAAGCAGATTTTAACAAGGGCTAGGAGTCTGTATTGTTGCCCTGTCTTGACCTTCTAAAGAACCATGAACCTTTGATTTGTGCATTGAAGGGTACAATGAAGGTGTTGTCCGCCGATTGAACACCAGCAGCAGAAATCTTCCGATAGCTATCTCCTCATTTGAGAAAGTGGGAGAGGTGTGACCTTGGGGGCAAGCACAGAGCCAGGTACTGTCACCTACTCCTAGCTCCTCCGTTTAGGCTAACTCCTAACGAAGCCAAGGGGGGTAGTCCCTAACAAAGAGTTTTCTATGGCTCAGTGTTTAAGTTAAGTTTTTGATGTTATGATGCGGATGGGTGTTGTTTAGGAGTTATTGTGATGAAAGATGATTAAAATTATGAATTTCAAATACAAGACAAAAACAATCCACGTTGCTGTATTGGATTAAAAGGTGAACAGTATATCAAGACTTGTGAGATAAAGATGCATTCACAAATATAGATTTTATAAGTAAAAGACAAATGATCCAGATGTAACAATCACGCATAAATTAATAGACCAGTGCCTTATGGAATCAAAGCTCTGTAATGATTAAAGAGAAAACCAAGTCCTGAAATAAAGCTAGTGGATGTTATGCGAGTGCTCTTGGTATATTTTAAATGTTTTTTAAATGGTCTTGTTTAGGGCTTCAGCGAAAGGTTTCAATGGCCAGGAAAATCTTCCAAGTTAATCCGTAGGAGACATGACGGCTCGTCCAGTATCTCAAGCTGATATCGCGAAAATTGACGAGCTAGCTGAGACTCTAGACAGCGGGGATTTTCGGCGCATTTATTAAGAAAAACTTAGGAAATTTTTTACAACGCCGGTGCGTTGGTTACGGGGTAAAATTTTATTAAAATGAGTCTTGCAAGATTAACAATCCAATGCCGTTTCTGGGTACTCCGATTTTTAAGTCAGTTAGAGCATACTCAGGCAAGGGAATCAACGAGATAAATTAATTAAGCTGGGAATGTGAGTTGGAGAATTTTATTAAGTAAATTAATTAAAACTCTTCGACAGAGAGCGCTCTTGACTTTGTCTTATGACAACAGTTCAAGAGACTTAGTTAAATTATCTGCTTGATGCAAAGGTATGCAATGGGAATGCTCTCCGATAGAGAGTGCTCTTGACTTGAATTATGACAAGTTCAAGAGACTTTAGAGATTAATTGATTAACTTATAAAACAATAAAAAGACTAATCTACCCAAGAATCTCTTTCAAGTTTTTTAGGCATTAATCGGGAGAGCATGAAGGTAAGTAAAAACCGAAATAAAAGACAACTCTCCGATAGAGAGCACTCTTGATCCACAAAGTGAGATTCAAAAGATTTCTACTTTAAACAGTTGATTTACTTATTTGAAAGATAAAAAACTTTAAAAGATGAAGTAATCAACTTAATTAATGAAGCAAAATGGGTTAATCTAACAATTAGCATTCTAAGAAAAATAATGCAACTATTCTAAGTAAAAGCACATCTAATCTAAGCACATAAGAAGATAAGCACACCACAAACCTCCCCGAATGGGGGAGGCTCAGAGTGGGGGCTTAAAAACCCCACTCAAACAAAAGATAAACTTTATTGAAATTTACAACTTGCCTTTAGGAATTCAACCTTTGAAAGGACTTTTGAAATAAAGCATGAAACTTTTTTATTGGACTTTATGTAAAAAGGAGAGTGATTTACTTTTTATTTAAAACTCTTTTTTCAAACTTGCAAAAAGGGGCAAAAGAAGAAGATAGAAAAGAGCCAAAAAGGGGGAAAAAGAAGGCTCAAACAAAGGAGAAAAAAGGGGAAAAATGGAGGAATAAAAACAGGAAATTGAAAGCAAAATATGGGAAGAATAAGACAGCGAACTAGACAATCAATAAGCTGCAAAAAATGGTGAAAACGGGGCAGTGAAAGAAGAGAAAAGTGGCTATCATAAAAATGCAAAAGGAGGGCAGCGAAGAAAACCAAGAAGAAAAGCACACAACAAGGTGGAAGGAGGCCAAATACAACCTAGAAGAAGGGGGAAAAATCACTCAATAATCAACAAAAAGGTGGGATCAACCTCCAAACAACGTGACCACTAGAAGCACTAGTCCCAAAACTGTCCAAATTAGCTGGATGTACGCAAAGATGCTAGTGGGGAAAGAAAAGTAGCCACAAAATTATGTGGCACTTGGGATCAAATCCCAAGCTATTTTCTCAAGTCAAAACAAACATGAGATACATGGAAATATTGGAGACAGGAGAAACTTAGATTAAACCGAAAAAGTAACCGAAAAGATTTCTTTTACTTGATGGATTAGGCAAAGAAGCTTATGCTTCTCAATTTTGACGAACATAGAACTTCCACTTTGACCTCCAAAGTCATCAACTTTATTCAATCTCAAGCAAAATGTTACAGTACAAATTCTCCAGAGCTTCTATGCCAAAAATCCGATCACCATAGAGCTAAAAGAGCCTCTATTTATACAAAAATGAAAGAAAATAGGGCTCAAATCCCTAAATCTAGACTAAGAGTAACAACAGAGTAATTGAATGAGCTCGGCATGATGATTTGTAGTTGAACTGAGCTGCAACTGAGTTGTAACTGAGTGTTGGAGTAATGGGGGGGGTGAGGTGGCTCATCCTTCCTCGTAATGATCACCCAACCAATAGATAACCCACACTTCAACTAATAACGGATTTGACCAAAGAGGGCAAATTTCTGACTGATAGTTCAACTGCTACACTCCGATACTTGATCTGAAACTGACCGATATTGATTGGAATCATCATAAATGCTCCGTGCCATGTCATTTAGCCTTTTATTTTATTCAATTTCGTTTATTTTGGAGAGTTTTTTATTTTCTCCAAAATATTCATTTGTAATATTTTAATTAATAATTTCTCCGTAAATGACATTTTTGAGAAATTATTAATTATGAGGCTGAATGAACTTATGAAACTTGGAGATAGCTAACCCGCTAATCATGAATGATTTTTGGCTTAAGGTTAGAGCCTTCAATCACTGAATTCGGGTTTCAGATGATTGACTTATTACAAAATTAAATTTTCCATCTAAATTATGGAAAAATTTAATTAAAAACTTAGAAAAAATTAAAAATCCAAAATTTGACGCGTCCGGTAAAAAAATTTCGGAATATTTTCTGAGGGTCCTAGTGACTTAGGACATGATCATAGTCTATTTTATTAATGTCTAGTAGGTTTATACATACTCAGTTGGGCTCTAATAACCCCCCAAGGCCCAGAATTCAAAATCGGGCATTCCAGCTTTGAAGGAAGGGGGAGAAAACCTCGTCGATTATACTCGGCTATAGGCAAAGCATAATTGTCTAGGGCAAAAACTCCCTGTAATACCTTAATTGAAATTCTACGTCTTAGAAAACCGAACCACTCAAAAACACCCTACTAGCACATTTTATTACAAACCCCGCGGGGCCATGGTCATAATTACTTAAAACAAAAACTAACTAGCCAAAATTGGCTAGGCACAAAGGCGGATTATCTGATACACTAGAACACAAACATTTATCATGTTTGTCAAATGGTGGCTCCTCAGCTAATCCAACTATGGTACAAATAAGTGGATAACGTCTGGCTCCAACTGCGGGACGTGTGCTCGATCTAGTCTCTTATGCAAGGAGAGCATACAAGAACACCAGAATCTCTAATTTCCATATCCTATAAAAACGTCTCAACTTGACAAGAAAACCTCAGTAGCACAAGTTTTATGTAAAATGAGCCAATGATCCAAAAGTTGCTTTATTCAAAAGAATGACTTCACTAAAAAATTTATTTATTTCTAAGTACATAAAGAAAATGCTAAAGTAAACGCTCACTTTAAGCAGCCTATTTTCCTACTCTAAGCATGATACACAAAAGGTTAGGTGTAATCATAAATCCAGTGTAGCCGCCTAAGCATTTTATTAATATAAAAAAGTTTTGCCTTGTCTTTGGTTACAAGTCAAAGTAAGGACACAATTTCCAGAAAATGCAAACCTGCGTGATGATCCAGAATGGGCGAGCTGGATGGGGAATCATAGGCATGAATAATGTCGTCAAACTTCTTCCCAAACTGGTAGGTGCTCGCGCAGACTACTTCTATCCATGACTGGATAGCGCTGATATACAAATCGAGATGATGCGGCAGGTCAACTACTCCATCATGATGATTATCAAGGCTTATCAAATAATAACTCGTTGTATAAGCCCCAAGCTGCTCCAAAACATAAGGAACATCTTTATGTGAAGACGATGGTTGAGAAAAAACTTCAACTAGTTGTATCCCATCTGATTCTTCACCGCACTGCTTTTTCAAGTCCTTATTAGAGATACTCAGATACAATTCTGACTGATCATAAGAAAACTCTAACTGTTCTTCTTTACAACTTTCATAAGTCTCAGAATAAACACTCCCCTCACTCGACACATCATAGATGAGATTCTCAAAAATATTTTCAAAAATATCATAGGTTGGATTTTCAATAAAAGTCCAATAATCATCATCGCCATCTATGTCAGATATGAGAGATGCCTCATCACTGGTATCAAGTCCCTGGCTACACTCCTCATTCTGCTCAAAACAATCTTCTTCAAAAAGCTGGGTTTCTAAGATATCACATGGGACCCAACTTTCCAAATATTTGTCATCCGGTGGAGAGCATGGAGGACTCTCATCACATGAAACTTCTAAGATTGGATTTTCAATTAAAGTCTTGTAGTTGTCATCCATCTCAGAAGAAAGGGATTCTTCCTCACTTGTATTACATCCATGGCTATATCCCTCCTCATGATCATAGTCATCTTCTTCAGAAAAAAGGTCACAAGGTAGTAAATCTTCCAAACTATCATCATTATGCTCATTTGTAGGATTAGTACCAAAATTTTTAGTGAGGTTATCCAATTGTTGACTATAATCTTCGACTTGACACTGAGTTTCTGTGGTGACAGGATGAAGTTGTCCAACTGCATTAATGTACTCAGGCTCTCTTGAATATTGTTTTGCCTCTCTCGAACTTTCTCCGGAAATATCATGCATGTCATCTACATAGTTTATGTACTCGGGCTTGCTTGATGATGCTTTAGGACAACAACCCTCTGGAAAACCATGCTCCTGAATATAGCAAGAAAAATAGCAAGAAGATTCTTCATGAAGGTCTTCACATGCTTTACAAAATGGCGTGTAAGTTTCAACCACATTAACAGCCTCTAGCTGATGAGGAGGCCTCTGCTCATGGTTGGGATTTTTTCTTTGCCATGTTGGTTTTGCAGGGAATGTTCTAGGAGGTGGCGGAGGTTGAGTTCTTTCAACAGTTATGACCCTATTCTGAACCTCTTTAATCTGCGCTAAGTGCTTCCTTTCCATGTTTTGCATTTTTTCTGTTAGGTCCATGAGCTTCTTTTCATATGCCTCGTTTGATGGCTCTTTTCCTCTAGTTTCCACAGTTTTTAGTGGAGTAAACGATCTAGAATAACCATGGATGTTTGAATCTCCTGGAGACTGCATGTTCTTATCAATTTTAATGGCCAAATTCTGAGCTTGAAGCAATGTGGTCAGTTCCTTGTCTCTAATCTGGTACTAAATCTTGCCACTTAATGGTTCTATGTAATAATCCAAAGTAAAAGCCCCAGGAGGAGCATAAGTGGCAGGGATGGAATTTGACAACTCTGTGAACCTATCGTTGAATTCATCCATCGTTTCTGTATCAGACTTCTTCATACTAGTCAAGGATGCCACTAGATGTCTAGGTTCCTTTTTGCTGCCAAATTTTTTGAAGAAAGCTGACTTGAAGTCCGCTATGGTAGTGAAAGAGTTGTTAGGAAAGTTGTCATACCAGTTTCCAGCTTTACCATCCAAAGATAGAGCAAAAAGGGTCATGTATACATCTTCATGCTTGTCAGTACCTTTGACATAGGAACCACAGTGTCTGGAAAAGTTTCTGAGATGTTGCTCATCAGAGGTAGAGGCATCAATGCCTATGAAAGTGACAAGCTTATCAATAGCTTTTTCGGGAATATCATAGTGCTGACCTGCTATCTGAGTGAAATTGAGTTGAGTAAAAAACTCACCCATTGTGTTAAGAAAACAATTATTGTTTTGAAAATTTTCTAAGTTTTCTTGGAATAAAAAGTGGACGTCTGAAATAGACTCAAATCCAAGCTCTACAAGGATCCTACGAGAAACTAGTTTGTTCAGTCTTTTCCTATAAACCTTTTCAGGGTTAGGGATGAAATTGAGCAAACCTTCAGAGTTTCTTCTAGTTGAATACCTTGAGGTGTTAACTGACAGTGGAGTCGCGAGGTGGATTCAAGTCTAATTCTTGAGAGTGATTGGACTAAAAATCTACCAAAAAGAGGAAAAAAATAAAAAACTAAAAAGAAACAAAGGTCGTCCAAGAACAAAAAGATTTGTCCCCGGCAGCGGCGCCAAAAGATGTTGTCCGTCGATTGCACACCAGCAGCAAAAATCTTCCGAAAGTTGTCTCCTCACTTGAGAAAGTGGGAGAGGTGTGGTCTTGGGGGCAAGCACAGAGCCAGGTACTGTCACCTACTCCTAGCTCCTCCGTTTAGGCCAACTCCTAACGAAGCCAAGGGGGTAGTCCCTAACAAAAAGTTTTCTATGGCTCAATGTTTAAGTTAAGTTTTGATGTTATGATGCGGATGGGTGTTGTTTAGGAGTTATTGTGATGAAAGATGATTAAAATTATGAATTTTGAACGCAAGACAAAAGCAATCCTCGTTGTTGTACTGGATTAAAAGATGAGCAGTATATCAAGACTTGTGAGATAAAAATGCATTCACAGATAAAGATTTTATAAGCTATAGACAAATGATCCAGATGTAACAATCACGCATAAATTAATAGACAAGTGCCTTATGGAGTCAAAGCTCTGTAATTATTAAAGAGATAAAACCAAGTCCTGAAATAAAGCTAGTGGATGTTATGCGAGTGCTCTGGGTATATTTTAAATGTTTTTTAAATGGTCTTGTTTAGTGCTTCAGCGAAAGGTTTCAATAGCTGGGTAAATCTTCCAAGTTAATCCGTTGGAGACATGACGACCTGCCCAGTATCTTAGGCAAGTATCGCGAAGATTGATCAGCTAGCTGAGACTCTAGACAGCGGGGAGTTCTGGCGCCTTTACTAAGAAAAACTTAGGAAATTTTCTACAACGTCGATGCGTTGGTTACAGGGTAAAATTTTATTAAGATGAGTTTTGCAATATTAACAATCCAATGCCGTTTCTGGGTACTCCGATTTTTAAGTCGGTCAGAGCATACTCGGGCAAGGGAATCAACGAGATAAATTAATTAAGCGGGAAATGTGAATTGGAGAATTTTATTAAGTAAATTAATTAAAACTCTCCGACAAAGAGCGCTCTTGACTTTGTCTTATGACAACAGTTCAAGAGACTTAGCTGCACTATATGCTTGATGCAAGGGTTTGCAGTGGGAATGCTCTCCGATAAAGAGTGCTCTTGACTTGGATTACGACAAGTTCAAGAGATTTTAAAGATTAATTGATTAACTTATAAAACAATAAAAAGACTACTCTACCCAAGAATCTCTTTCATGTTTTTTAGGCCTTAATCGAGAGAGCATGGGAGTAAGTAAAAACCGAAATAAAAGACAACTCTCCAATAGAGAGCACTCTTGATCCACAAAGTGAGATTCAAGAGATTTCTACTTTAAACAGTTGATTTACTTATTTGAAAGATAAAAAACTTTAAAAGATGAAGTAATCAACTTAGTTAATGAAGCAAAATGGGGTAATTTAACAATTAGTATTTTGAGAGAAATAATACAATTATTCTAAGCAAAAACACATCTAATCTAAACACATAAGAAGATAAGAACACCACAAACCTCCTTGAATGGGGAAGGCTGAGAGTGGGGGCTTAAAAACCCCACTCAAACAAAAGATAAACTTTATTGAAATTTACAACTTACCTTTAGGAATTCAACCTTTGAAAAGACCTTTGAAATAAAACATGAAACTTTTTTATTGGACTTTATGCAAAAAGGAGAGTGATTTACTTTTTATTTAAAACTATTTCTTCAAACTTACAAAAAGGGGCAAAAGAAGAAGATAGAAAAGAGCCAAAAAGGGGGCAAAAGAAGACTGAAACTAAGGAGAAAAGAGGGGAAAAAGAGAGGAATAAAAACAGGAAATTGAAAGCAAAATATGGGAAGAATAGGGCAGCGAACTAGACAATCGATGAGCTGCAAAAAATGGTGAAAACAGGGCAACGAAAGAAGATAAGAGTGCCTGTCATAAAAATGCAAAAAGAGGGCAGCGAAGAAAACCAAGAAGAAAAGCACACAACAAGGTGGAAGGAGGCCAAATCCAATCTAGAAGAAGGGGGAAAAATCACTCAATAATCAACAAAAATGTGGGATCAACCTCCGAACAAAGTGACCACTAGAAGCACTAGGCCCGAAACCGTCCAGACTAGCTGGATGTACGTAAGGATGCGAGTGGGGAAAGAGAAGTAGCCACAAAATTATGTGGCACTTGGTATCAAATCCCAAGCTACTTTCTCAGGTCAAAACAAACATGAAATACATGGAAATATTGGAGAAAGGAGAAACTTAGATTAAACCGAAAAAGTAACCGGAAAGATTTCTTTTACTTGATGGATTAGGCAAAGAAGCTTCTGCTTCTCAATTTTCCTGAAAGCAAATGACTCCTTGTGGAACCTACAGAATGAATGTTAACCATAAAATAGCCCCTGTATATCGGTCGATACCTGAAAGCATACAATCTTCAAGAGAAACGCATAAGTTATATAAAATAGTGTTAGATTGTTAGCCTTCAAAATTTACACAACCAAATGCTTAAAAATCCATAAGAAAGGAGCAAAGAAAGGTATCACCTCACACGGTGAATCATGACCAACATAGAACTTCCACTTTGACCTCCAAAGTCATCAACTTTTTTCAATCTTAAGCAAAATGTTACAGTACAAATTCTCCAGAGCTTCTATGCTAAAAATCCGATCACCATAGAGCTAAAAGAGCCTCTATTAATACAAAAAGGAAAGACAATAGGGCTCAAATCCCTAAATCTAGACTAAGAGTAACACCGGAGTAATTGAATGAGCTCGGCATGATGATTTGGAGTTGAACTGAGCTGCCACTGAGTTGTAACTGAGTGCTGGAGTAATGAGGGGGGGTGAGGTGGCTCATCCTCCCTCGTAATGATCACCCAACAAATAAATAACCCACACTTCAACCAAAAACGGATTTGCCCAAAGAGGGCAAATTTCTGACTGATAGTTCAACTGCTACACTTCGATACTTGATCTGAAACTGACTGATATTGATTGGAATCATCATAAATGATCCATGCCATGTCATTTAGCCTTTTATTTTATTCAATTTGGTTTATTTTGGAGAGTTTTTTATTTTCTCCAAAATATTCATTTTAATATTTTAATTAATAATTTCTCAGTAAATGACTTTTTTGAGAAATTACTAATTATGAGGCTGAATGAACTTCTGAAACTTGGAGATACTTGACCCACTGATCATGAATAATTTTTGGCTTAAGGTTAGAGCCTTCAATCACTGAATTCGGTTTCCGAACGACCGACTTATTACAAAACTAAATTTTCCATTTAAATTATGGAAAAATTTAATTAAAAACTCAGGAAAAAATAAAAAATAAAAAATAAAAAATTTGACGCGTCTTGTAAAAAATTTTCGGAATTTTTTTCTGAGGGTCCTAGTGGCTTAAGACATGACCATAATCTATTCTAATAATGTCTAGTAGGTTTATACATACTCAGTTGGGCTCTAATAACCCCCCAAGGCCCAGAATTCAAAATCGGGCATTCCAGCTTTGAAGGAAGCAGGAGAAGACCTCGTCGATTATACTCGGCTATAGGCAAAGCATAATTGTCAAGGGCAAAAACTCCCTAGAATACCTTAATTGAAATTCTACGTCTTAGGAGACCGAACCACTCAAAAACACCCTACTAGCACAGTTTATTACAAACCCCGCAGGGCCATGGTCATAATTACTTAAAACAAAAACTGACTAGCCAAAATTAGCTAGGCACAAAGGCAGATCATTTAATACACTGGAACACAAACATTTATCATGTTTGTCAAATGGAAGCTTCTCAGCTAATCCAACTATGGTACAAATGATAACATCTGGCTCCAACTGCAGGACGTGTGCTTGATCTAGTCTCTTATGTAAGGAGAGCATACGAGAACACCAGAATCTCCTATTTTCATATCCTGTAAAAACATCTCAACTTGACATGAAAACCTCAGTAGCACAAGTTTTATGAAAATCAGCCAATGATTCAAATGTTGCTTTATTCAAAGGAATCACTTCACTGAAAAAATTATTTATTTCTAAGTACATAAAAAAAATGCTAAAGTAAACACTCACTTTAAGGAGCCTATTTTCCAACTCTAAGCATGATACACAAAAGGTTAGGTGTAATCATAAATCCAGTGTAGCCACCTAAGCATTTTATTAATATAAAAAAGTTTTGCCTTGTCTTTGGTTACCAGCCAAAGTAAGGACACAATTTCCAGAAAATGTAAACCTGCGTGATGATCCAGAATGGGCAGGTTGGATGGGGAATCATAGGCATGAATAATGTCGTCAAACTTCTTCCCAAACTGGTAGGTGCTCGCACAGGTTGCTTCTATCCATGACTGGATAGCGCTGATATACAAATCGAGATGATACGATAGGTCGACTACTCCATCATGCTGATCATCAAGGCTTATCAAATAATAACTCATTGTATAAGCCCCATGTTGCTCCAAAACTTAAGGAACATCTATATGTGAAGACGGTGGTTGAGAAAAAACTTCAACTAGTTGTATCCCATCTGATTATTCACCGCAATGCTTTTTCAAGTCCTTATTACAGATACTCAGATACAATTCTAACTGATCATATGAAAACTCTAACTATTCTTCTTTAAAACATTCATAAGTCTCAGAATAAAAACTCCCTTCGCTGGACACATCATAGATGAGATTCTCAAAAATATTTTCAAAAATATCATAGGTTGGATTTTCAATAAAAGTCCAATAATCATCATCGCCATCTATGTCGAATATGAGAGATGCCTCATCACTGGTATCAAGTCCTTGGCTACACTCCTCATTCTGCTCAAAACAATCTTCTTCAAAAAGCTGGGTTTCAAAGATACCACATGGGACCCAACTTTCCAAATATTTGTCATCCGGTGGAGAGCATGGAGGACTCTCATCACATGAAACTTCTAAGATTGGATTTTCAATTAAAGTTTTGTAGTTGTCATCCATCTCAGAAGAAAGGGATTCTTCCTCACTTGTATTACATCCATGGCTATATCCCTCCTCATGATCATAGTCATCTTCTTCAGAAAAAAGGTCACAAGGTAGTAAACCTTCCAAACTATCATCATTATGCTCATTTGTAGGATTAGTACCAAAGTTTCTAGTGAGGTTATCCAATTGTTGACTATAATCTTCGACTTGACCTCGGGTTTCTGTGGTGATAGGATGAAGTTGTCCAACTGCGTTAATGTACTCAGGCTCTCTTGAATATTGTTTTGCCTCTCTCGAACTTTCTCCGGAAATATCATGCATGTCATCTACATAGTTTATGTACTCAGGCTCGCTTGATGATGCTTTAAGACCACAACCCTCTGGAAAACCATGCTCCTGAATATAGCAAAAAAAATAGCAAGAAGATTCTTCATGAAGGTCTTCACATGCTTTACAAAATGGCGTGTAAGTTTCAACCACATTAACAACCTCTAGCTGATGAGGAGGCCTCTGCTCATGGTTGGGATTTTTTCTTTGCCATGTTGGTTTTGCAGGAAATGTTCTAGGAGGTGGCAAAGGTTGAGTTCTTTCAATAGTTATGACCCTATTCTGAACCTCTTTAATCTGCGCTACGTGTTTCCTTTCAATATCTTGCATTTTTTCTATTAGGTCCATGAGCTTCTTTTCATATGCCTCGTTTGATGGATCTTTTCCTCTAGTTTCCATAGTTTTTAGAGGAGTAAACGATCTAGAGTAACCCTGGATGTTTGACTCTCATGGAGACTGCATGTTCTTATCAATTTTAATGGTCAAATTTTGATCTTGAAGCAATGTGTTCGGTTCCTTGTCTCTAATCTGGTACTGGATCTTGCCACTTAATGCTTCTATGTAATAATCCAAAGTAGAAGCCGCAGGAGGAGCATAAGTGGCAGGGATGGAATTTGACAAATCTGTGAACCTATCGTTGAATTCATCCATGGTTTCTATATCAGACTTCTTCATACTAGTCAAGGCTACCACTAGATGTCTAGGTTCCCTTTTGCTGCCAAATTTTTCGAGAAAAGTAGGCTTGAAGTCCGCTATGGTAGTGAAAGAGTTGTTCGGCAAGTTGTCATACCAGTTTCCAGCTTTACCATCCAAAGATAGAGCAAAAAGGGTCATGTATACATCTTCATGCTTGTCAGTACCTCTGACATAGGAACCACAGTGTCTGGAAAAGTTTTTGAAATGTTGCTCAGCAAAGGTAGAGGCATCAGTGCCTATGAAAGTGACAAGCTTATCAATAGCTTTTTCGGAAATATCATGGGGTTGACCTGCTATCTGAGTGAAATTGAGTTGAGTAAAAAACTCACCCATTGTGTTAAGAAAACAGTTATTGTTTTGAAAATTTTCTAAGTTTTCTTGATATAAAAAGTGGATGTCTAAAACAGACTTAGATCCAAGTTCTACAAGGATCCTACGAGAAGCTAGTTTGTTCAGTCTCCTCCTATAAACCCTTTTAGGGTTATGGATGAAATTGAGCAAACCTTCAAAGTTTCTTCTAGTTGAATACCTTGAGGTGTTAACTGACAGTGGAGTCGCCAGGTAGATTCAAGTCTAATTCCTGAGAGTGATTGGACTAAAAATCTACCAAAAAGAGGAAAAAAGGTAAAAAACTAAAAAGAAACAAAGGTCGTCTAGGAACAAAAAGATTTGTCCCCGGCAGCAGCGCCAAAAGATGTTGTCCGCCGATTGCACACCAGCAGTATAAATCTTCTGAAAGCTGTCTCCTCACTTGAGAAAGTGGGAGAGGTGTGGTCTTGGGGGCAAGCACAGAGCCAGGTACTGTCACCTACTCCTAGCTCATCTGTTTAGGCTAACTTTTAATGAAGCCAAGGGGGGTAGTCCCTAACAAAGAGTCACTTATATGGCTCAATGTTTAAGTTAAGTTTTTGATGTTATGATGCGGATGGGTGTTGTTTAGGAGTTATTGTAATGAAAGATGATTAAAATTATGAATTTTGAACACAAGACAAAAGCAATCCATGTTGTTGTACTGGATTAAAAGATGAACAGTATATCAAGACTTGTGAGATAAAGATGCATTCACAGATAAATATTTTATAAGCTAAAGACAAATGATCCAGATGTAATAATCACGCATAAATTAATAGACCAATGCCTTATGGAGTCAAAGCTCTGTAATGATTAGAGAGATAAAACCAAGTCATGAAATAAAGCTAGTGGATGTTATGCGAGTGCTCTTGGTATATTTTAAATGTTTTTTAAATGGTCTTGTTTAGGGCTTCAATGAAAGGTTTCAATAGCAGGGAAAATCTTCAAAGTTAATCCGTTGGAGACATGACGACCTGTCCAGTATCTCAGGCTGGTATCGCGAAGATTGACTAGCTAGCTGAGACTCTAGACAGTGGGGAGTTCTGACGCCTTTTCTAAGAAAAACTTAGGAAATTTTCTACAACGCCGGTGTGTTGGTTACAAGGTAAAAATTTATTAAGATGAGTCTTGCAAGATTAACAATCCAATGCCGTTTCTGGGTACTTCGATTTTTAAGTCGGTTAGAGCATACTCAGGCAAGGGAATCAACGAGATAAATTAATTAAGCGGGGACTGTGAGTTGGAAAATTTTATTAAGTAAATTAATTAAAACTCTCTAACAGAGAGCGCTCTTGACTTTGTCTTATGACAACAGTTCAAGAGACTTAGCTAAACTATATGCTTGATGCAAGGGTATGCAGTGGGAATGCTCTCCAATAGAGAGTGCTCTTGACTTGGATTATAACAAGTTCAAGAGACTTTAAAGATTAATTGATTAACTTATAAAACAATAAAAAGACTAATCTACCCAAGAATCTCTTTCAGGGTTTTTAGGCCTTAATCAGGAGAGCATGGAGGTAAGTAAAAACAGAAATAAAAGACAATTCTCCGATAGAGAGCACTCTTGATCCACAAAGTGAGATTTAAGAGATTTCTACTTTAAACAGTTGATTTACTTATTTGAAAGATAAAAAACTTTAAAAGATGAAGTAATCAACTTAGTTAATGAAGCAAAATGGGCTAATCTAACAATTAGTATTCTAAGAGACATAATGCAATTATTCTAAGCAAAAGCACATCTAATCTAAGCAAATAAGAAGATAAGAACACCACAAACCTCCCGGAATGGAGGAGGCTCAGAGTGGGGGCTTAAAAACCCCACTCAAACAAAAGATAAACTTTATTGAAATTTACAACTTGCCTTTAGGAATTCAACCTTTGAAAGGACTTTTGAAATAAAGCATGAAACGTTTTTATTGGACTTTATGTAAAAAGGAGAGATTTACTTTTTATTTAAAACCCTTTCTTCAAACTTGCAAAAAGGGGCAAAAGAAGAAGATAGAAAAGAGCCAAAAGGGGGGCAAAAGAAGGTTGAAACAAAGGAGAAAAAAGGGAAAAAATGGAGGAATAAAAACAGAAAATTGAAAGCAAAATATGGGAAGCATAGGGTAGTGAACTAGACAATCAATGAGCTGCAAAAAATGGTGAAAACAGGACAGCGAAAGAAGAGAAAAGTGGCTCTCATAAAAATGGAAAAAAGAAGGCAGCGAAGAAAACCAAGAAGAAAAGCACACAACAAGGTGGAAGGAGGCCAAATCCAATCTAGAAGAAGGGGAAAAAATCACTCAATAATCAACAAAAAGGTGGGATCAACCTCCGATCAAGGTGACCACTAGAAGCACTAGTCTTGAAACTGTTCAGACTAGCTGAATGTACGCAAGGATGCTAGTGGGGAAAGAGAAGTAGCTACAAAATTATGTGGCACTTCGGATCAAATCCCAAGCTACTTTCTCAGGTCAAAACAAACATGAGATACATGGAAATATTGGAGAAATGAGAAACTTAGATTAAACCGAAAAAGTAACCGGAAAGATTTCTTTTAATTGATGGATTAGGCAAAGAAGCTTATGCTTCTCGATTTTCCTGAAAGCAAATGACTCCTTTTGGAACCTGCAAAATGAATGTTAACCATAAAATAGCCCTTGTATAACGAACGATACCTGAAAGCATACAATCTTCAAGAGAAAAGCATAGGTTATATAAAGCATAGGAGCATAGGTTAGCCTTCAAAATTTACACAACCAAATGCTTAAAAATCCGTAAGAAAGGAGCAAAGAAAGGTATCACCTCACACGGTGAATCATGACCAACATAGAACTTCCACTTTGACCTCAAAGTCATCAACTTTATTCAATCTTAAGCAAAATATTATAGTACAAATTCTCCAGAGCTTCTATGCCAAAAATCCGATCACCATAGAGCTAAAAGAGCCTCTATTTATACAAAAAGGAAAGAAAATAGGGCTCAAATTCCTAAATCCAGACTAAGAGTAACATCGAAGTAATTGAATGAGCTCGGCATGATGATTTGGAGTTGAACTGAGCTGCCACTGAGTTGTAATTGAGTGTTGGAGTAATGACGGGGGTTAGGTGGCTCATCCTCTCTCGTAATGATCACCTAACCAATAGATAACCCACACTTCAACCAAAAACGGATTTGACCAAAGAGGGAAAATTTCTGACGGATAGTTCAACTGCTGCACTCCAATACTTGATCTGAAATTGACCGATATTGATTGGAATCATCATAAATGCTTCGTGCCATGTCATTTAGCCTTTTATTTTATTCAATTTGGTTTATTTTGGAGAGTTTTTTATTTTCTCCAAAATATTCATTTTTAATGTTTTAATTAAGAATTTCTCCGTAAATGACTTTCTTGAGAAATTATTAATTATGAGGCTGAATGAACTTCTGAAACTTGGAGATAGTTGACCCACTGATCATGAATGATTTTTGGCTTAAGGTTAGAGCCTTCAATCATTGAATTCGGGTTCCAGATGACTGACTTATTACAAAATTAAATTTTCCATTTAAATTATGGAAAATTTTAATTAAAAACTTAGGAAAACTTAAAAAATTAAAAATCCAAAATTTGACGTGTCCGGTAAAAATTTGTCGGAACTTTTTTTTGAGAGTCCTAGTGACTTAGGACATGACCATAGTCTATTCTAATAATGTCTAGTAGGTTTATACATAGTCTATTCTAATAATGTCTAGTAGGTTTATACATACTCAGTTGGGCTCTAATAACCCCCCAAGGCCCAAAATTCAAAATCGGGCATTCCAGCTTTGGAGGAAGCAAGAGAAAACCTCGTCAATTATACTTGGCTATAGGCAAAGCATAATTGTCAAAGGCAAAAACTCCCTGGAATACCTTAGTTGAAATTCTACGTCTTAGGAGACTGAACCACTCAAAAACACCCTACTAGCACATTTTATTACAAACCCCGCAAAGCCATGGTCATAATTACTTAAAACAAAAACTGACTAGCCAAAACTGGCTAGGCACAAAGGCGGATCATTTGATACACTGAAACACAAACATTTATCATGTTTGTCAAATGGCGACTCCTTAGCTAATCCAACTATGGTACAAATAACTGGATAACATCTGGCTCCAACTGCGGGACGTGTGCTCGATCTAGTTTTTATGGAAGGAGAGCATACAAGAACACCAGAATCTCTGGTTTCCATATCCTGTAAAAACATCTCAACTTGACAAAAAAACCTCAGTAGCACAAGTTTTATGAAAAGGAGCCAATGATCCAAAAGTTGATTTATTCAAAGGAATGACTTCACTGAAAATTTTATTTATTTCTAAGTACATAAAGAAAATGCTAAAGTAAACGCTCACTTTAAGGAGCCTATTTTCCTACTCTAAGCATGATACACAAAAGGTTAGGTGTAATCATAAATCCAATGTAGCCACCTAAGCATTTTATTAATATAAAAACGTTTTGCCTTGTCTTTGGTTACCAGCCAAAGTAAGGACACAATTTCCAGAAAATGCAAACCTGCGTGATGATCCAAAATGGGCGGGCTGGATGGAGAATCATAGGCATGAATAATGTCGTCAAACTTCTTCCCAAACTGGTAGGTGCTCGCGCAGGCTGCTTCTATCTATGACTGGATAGCGCTGATATACAAATCGAGATGATACGGCAGGTGGACTATTCCATCATGCTGATCATCAAGGCTTATCAAATAATAACTCATTGTATAAGCCCCAAGTTGCTCCAAAACATAAGGAACATCTATATGTGAAGACGATGGTTGAGAAAAAACTTCAACTAGTTGTATCCCATCTGATTCTTCATCGCACTGCTTTTTCCAGTCCTTTTTAGAGATACTCAGATACAATTATGACTGATCATATGAAAACTCTAATTGTTCTTCTTTACAACTTTCATAAGTCTTAGAATAAACACTCCCCTCGCTGGACACATCATAGATGAGATTCTCAAAAACATTTTCAAAAATATCATAGGTTGGATTTTCAATAAAAGTCTAGTAATCATCATCGCCATCTATGTCGGATATGAGAGATGCCTCATCACTGGTATCAAGTCCCTGGCTACACTCCTCATTCTGCTCAAAACAATCTTCTTCAAAAAGTTGGGTTTCAAAGATACCACATGGGACCCAACTTTCCAAATATTTGTCATCCAGTGGAGAGCATGGAGGACTCTCATCACACGAAACTTCTAAGATTGGATTTTCAATTAAAGTCTCGTAGTTGTCATCCATCTCAGAAGAAAGGGATTCTTCCTCACTTGTATATCATCCCTGGCTATATCCCTCCTCATGATCATAGTCATCTTCTTCAGAAAAAAGGTCACAAGGTAGTAAACCTTCCAAACTATCATCAATATGCTCATTTGTAGGATTAGTACCAAAGTTTTTAGTGAGGTTATCCAATTGTTGACTATAATCTTCGACTTGACCTCGGGTTTCTGTGGTAACAGGATGAAGTTGTCCAACTGCGTTAATGTACTCAGGCTCTCTTGAATATTGTTTTCCCTCTCTCCATCTTTCTCCGGAAATATCATGCCTGTCATCTACATAGTTTATGTACTCGGGCTCGCTTGATGATGCTTTAGGACCACAACCCTCTGGAAAACGATGGTACGTGAAGAATCGATCCGTGGAAGTATGGCTCAGAATCAAGCATTTCTTTGTTAGAGGAACTTCCATCTTCTGGAATGGCTTTCTAAACACTCTATCCTGGCTAGGGAGATGTTTGGGATGGCAGGTGGGAAACGGAATGGATATCCATATTGGTTCGAATCCTATTGTTGGATCATCAGTGTGTCCCTTTCTCCCTCTCGATCTGATTGAGTACCTAAAGGATTATGGTATCTCGACCCTTCAGGATGCCCGTAACCTTTCAGTTGGTGCACAGTTATACCGGTTATCTGCTGACGATCTAGAGCTGGGCAGATCTTGGGCATCGTACTGGAACAGTTATATTTCAGGCCTTGAGCATGGGGGTATTAAACTTAAACCCTCAACAAATAAACTTATTTGGAGTCACAATAAACAAGATGGCATGGAAACTGTTGCACTGGTGTATGATTTAATGATAAAAACTTTGTTGGAACCAACCAAGGATAACTTTATGGTTCGGTTATGGCAGTGCTTGTTCCCTTTGAAGATTAAGTGTTTTATCTAGATGGTTATAAATAATACAATTATGACTTGGGATAATCTATCCAAATGAGGGTGGATAGGTCCGAGTAGATGTGTTTTATGCTTTAATGGTGAGGAGACTATTCAACATATCTTCGTTGATTGTCCTTTCACTTCCTCGGCTTGGTCTAGGCTCTGTGGGATTTTCAATTGCGAACCCCCTCACACTGGAGGCTCATTTCCTGACTGACTGAAGTTTTGGTTTTCTAAATATTATGAGCACTCATTTAGCAGATACTTGTTGATCTTTGCATGCTGGAGCACTTGGAAGCTTTGAAATTGATGCATCTTTGAAGGAATGTAGGCCTCGGTCCAAAGTGTTGTCTTTCGGGTTGAATATTTGATGCATTACTATCATGTCCCTGTAAAAAAGGTCAAACTCAAAAATATTGGATCTGCTCTTGATATAGTCTTCCCTTGTTGTTTCTTCGATGGGGCAGCTGCTACTTCTTAGGGTGGTGCGGGGGTTCTCATTGCCATCAGCTGTTCACATTCTCTTTCTTTCAAGCTTGGGTGTGGTCCTTCGACCAACACAAGAGTGGAGCTCCTGGTCTTGTGGACTCTTCTTACTGTGTCATATAAAATGGGCCTCCCATTTCTGCATATCTATGGTGACTCTTCAGTTATCATAAACTAGGCCAACAACAAAGAAACTTTATCCTCTTTGGAACTGACCCACTGGTGTGAAAATAACAGGTCATTGATCAGTTGTTTTACCTGGTTGGACATCCGTCATGTCTATAGAGAGCACAATCAAAGTGCAGATTGCTTATCCAAAGAGGCCCTGGTTTTGACCCCTGGTCTCCTTTTATTTTCTGAAGTGTTTGATGGTTCTATCAATACACTACTACATTTCGACCAAAAATCCGACGGCCGAATTGTCGGATTTTCGACACTTCCCTGTCGCATGTACGGCACTATGATTTTTTTTAAGCGTCGGTGGCTTTGCGTTGGTTATCCGACATCTTTTCAATCCGTCGGTAAAGCGACACCTCAGTTTACCGTCCGTTAAATGTAAAGCGTCGGTTATCCGACATACGTATGCGTCGGTTAAGCGACAGTGGAGAAAACGTACGCGTCGGTTAAGCGACGACATTTCTTCAACGGTATTGAATTTTTTTCAAAAAAAGTCACCTACAGGCCGTCGCATAACCGACGGATATGAAACGTAGGCGTCGGTTAAGCGACAGTCATAGACGTCAGTTAAGCGATGGCTGTGAATTTTTTTTTTTAAATTACCGTCGCTTAAGCGACGGCTATAACTGTTTCAAAAAAAAAAATACAAATGCCATAAGACCAATTCCATGTGGAAGTAGGTCATAATCCTTACATAATTAGTATACCCCCCTCACATGCACATTACTTAGTATTGAATGTGGAAAATATTAAACTCTTTGAATGTTCCATGCCAAAATATGTTATGGAGAATTCTCCCTTGTGGAAAGGTGATACCTCCATTGGATCCTTTCCTTGATCCAAGACAGATAGAGGTGTAGACAACTATGATTTCACCCACTAGATCAAATAATTCATTCACTATATCTAACAACTAACTCACACACAAGATATGAAGTGATACAGAAGATATATTTACACACCTTAACATATGTGAGGTCTTTGGTGAAGATCAATCCTAATTGCTTCAAATTTGATAGACTTGGATCCAACTCCACTTTCTAGTACCATACACACAAACAGAGGCAAGTAACCTTTTCTAAAACCATTATAAAGTATATAAAAATGCATGTAAATGACATAAAACATGTAGATCTAAGAAATATATATCTAGATCTAATATGATTTACTCAATAACAACCAAACCCACCATAGACATCACATTAAACATATAGATGTGAATCACACACATTCATAAACACCATAATGTGGAGATAGAGAGGAGGATAGACTTATAGTGTAATAATTAAATATCTTTGGGAGGAAGGTTAACACTTCTCAAAAGTGTTGAGAGTCTTTTGGATATATTTGGCTTACATTCCTCATCTCAGGAAACACTTGACAAATACTAAAAATAAAAATGATTCATTTGCCACAGCTTCTGGGAATATATAGGCATTTGGCAAGTGAACTCGGGTTGACTGATTTTGACCCAAGTATAACACAGTCAACACAAATTTGACTCACCTTGAATCAGTTTTGCTTATTTTGCTTGGGAGCAAGTCAAACATGTAAGTCTGGTATCATATACTGTATAGTTAGGTTACATCATATATGACCAGATATCTAATTTTATACCATTAAGGAGCATCTTGAAAAGCCTTTCTAGAAAGCAAGGCAGTTAAAGACCTTTCAGTTTTCACCAAATGATTATTTGAATGATACTCAAATCCCCAAAGATGAGATGTTCTCAAATAGAGAGATAAAGGTGCGGGAGATATTTGAGATAAATATCTTCCCTGATCATTCATTTGTTCCAAGGTAGGTAATAAATTTAAATATTCACATTTTACCACTTGCATAATAATGTAACCTGCAGCAAACCTAAGAGACCAAGTAATTATCATACTGAATATATCCATAACAAGCTAGAGTCAATCTAACATAAATTGATCAATTTTTAACAATAACAGTTGTACGAAAGTAGGGCTTGTGCATATTCATAAAGACAATGGTGGAAACTTTGTTTAAAATGTCGCAGCATACATCTCTCACATCTTTATCTCATGCTTCATTACAATTTATAGCACCCCTGGGCGGTTACCATGGTTTAAACTTTAAACAACGACCCATAACCTCAACATCTAAATGTTAAGCTGGTTTGGTCAGTGGTCACATGTCACTAATATATAAAGTGACCCTTATTCAAATATTTAAGTATGCTAAACATTGGAGTGTAACACAGAAATAATACTCATCTTTTTCAACCATATAAATTGGTGGTCACGTGCCAGTCAATGCTTCACACATGCTGTGGGATTTGTTTTTGTTGTGCAAATTGAGTAAAGTCCTTCAGATATCTTCCCTGCCTCTTCATGTCTCCAGAACTATAAAAACTTATCTCTGACAACATTCTCCACAGAGGTTCCAAAGTATGGACATCCATTGTGTGCCCTAACCATCATTCCGCTCTCCCATGGACAAATATCCACAGATCACACATGTTTTTGCTACTTCTATTTATCAGTGAGCATCTCCATTGGGTGTCAAGTCCATAATGTGAGGTTTTCTCATTTGTAAGGAATCAGAAAGTATAGGCAAAGTTTATGCTAGAAGAACATTGTTACAACCCTAGTAATGTAAAAAAGGCCTGAATCCCTGAAGATGACAGGTTTATGAGTCCATGAATAGCCTGGGCTCCTTGATAGTATACTTCATGGGATGAATCAGATCATTCCAGGCAGCTTCACTGAGGGTTACAGAAGCACTGCTTCAGATTTCAGAATCAGAAACAAATACAAATTCACTCACCTCAGCTTTCCAATGTATCTATTACTTCCTCTTGACATGTCCTCAGCATGAAGGGAAATAATATAATCTGTGCATGTGGGTCTCCTAAATTTCCGAGCAGCAAGAAGAAATTTTCCACTCTCAGAAAGTGCTGCAAAGACATATTTGAAGGTCAAATCTACAGTGTTTCCATTTCTATTTGAACTCCAATATCAAGACCATAGATCAAGTAACTAAGGCATGTATTATTTCCGTTAAATGATTTGCCTTTAATTTTTTGTAACATAGTCTGTTCTAAAAAAGAGTAGTTGCGTGACAAGCATGGAAAGTTCAACAAATTTAACTATCCTCTTCCTATATTAAGGCTTGGAAAGTAAGATCAACAATCATTCAGACAAAATGAAACCTATGTAAGGAATAGGTTCAGTACTACCCTTGTTTATAACACCACAACATGATATTCAAGATATTTCACACAACATACCGCAAAAATATTGAATATAGTGGTACACCCAAGCTTTTAACGAGTAAGAATCACTCAGCATAGCCACACAGGGCCATATAAATGGAGAAACACAAATGATTTGTGATCCTTTTGCTTTGAGCTGGTTACAGTCAAGGCTTAAGTGTAATTCTGCACTTATTAGGTGCCCATGTTCTCTCTATGGTTTGGCAGTCCACAGAGGCCATGTATGTAACAGCCACACAGGACCACATAAATGGGGAAACACAAATGATTTGTGATCCTTTTGCTTTAAGTTGGATACACTCAAG